>CM060833.1:14487500-14690000 GCA_030762175.1 Metallyticus violacea | reverse complement strand
CACGGAAGTCTTCATATTGTCTAATGACTTAATGTGTCCGCCCTACTACTAACTGAAACGTTCTTGAAAGTCGTTGTTTTTGTCTTATTGATATTAACTGTGAGTAACTGTGAGCAGTAGGTTCAAGGTCTGTACAATCCTCTATGTAGGCCGTTAAGGCAGATTTGCTCTTTAGAACCAAACGAATATTTCAGCTATAAAGGTGTTTTAATAAGTAGCTTGGATCGCATTCTAATAAAGGGGAACAGAAAAACCTCGGTCCTGGTGGTCTACTTGCCTCCTAAATCCAAGATCGCGGATTCGATCCCGGCCAGGAACAATATTTTTTCGGGCGTAAAAATCCTAAGCATGGCTTCTTTCGGAAGGAACGTAAAGCTATGGGTCGGGTGTCGTAGATTTACGGCACTATAAAGAACCTCAAGCCTTAAAACAAGCAAAATTTATCGGCTGTTTCACGCTGTGATTTGAATGGGACGCTGATGTTAAAGAGCATCAGTAAATAAACAAAAAGTCATCCTAATGTCAATTAATTCTTTGGCAGTTGTTTAAAAACACAAGCATTTTGAGTGACAGTGAAAAATGAATAAGACTGGAATTCATGGTTTGAATCAATTCTTTTTTCTGGAAGGGAAATCGGCAAAGAAAATTCATGAGAGGGTTTTCCTACCTTTGGGTGAGGCAAGCCCTTTCTGTAAAATCGTTCGACCTTGAGGGTAAATTAGTTCAATCTTGGCAGAATCAGAATCGAAGATGTACCAAGCCCTGGACTTCCAAAAGAAGATGCGAGGCCAGAAATCACCGATTAAATCCATGATATTGCTTTGGCTAACAGACAAGTGAAAGTGAAAGGTTAGATCAGGCCACGAGCACCTTAACTGATCGATTTGTTTTATTTTGTTTGATGAATTACACATGAGAATACTTGTATAAAATGAATGCCGCGTCTGCTCGCTTCGGAGTAAAAGCGAGCATAGGCCGACGATTTGGAAATGCTTATGAAGAATCCAACCAGTTTCTTACAGCGATTTGTGACTGTGGACGAAACATAGACTCATTACTATACACTGGAAATGAAACAGCAGTTAAACAGTGAACAGCACTAGGAGAACCGACTCCGAAAATGTGGAAATGTGTTACATCCGCTGGAAAGTTCATGGCTTCAATTCTTTTTGTGACGCAAAAGAAATGCCCTTGATTGACTACTTGGAGAACGGGAAATGCAGAATACTACACATCACTTTCGAAGAGATTAAAGACAGCTATCACGGGAAAACCTCCGGAATTGGTAATATAAGATGTTATTTCTTATGCTAATGCGCCGGTCACTTAACAAATTCATCGGATTATGATTCAAAATGCTTCCGCATCCACCCTATTCACCTGATCTCGTTTCCTCGGTTTACCTTCTGTACTGAAACTCAAAACTTTTTAACTCGACACAAATTTAAGCCGAATGAAGAAGTCATATAGAAGATAAACGGGTATTTTGAAGGCCTCTGGGAAACCACATCCAAGAGGAAACCACGGTCCTGAAGAAATGCGTTAAAATTCTAGGGAACTATGTCAAAATATAAAGTACAGTCCAAAACTGAATATGGTATCTTTAAAAGCGTACGAAGTTACTTACCAAACCACTCTCATATTTGGATTGTCTCTTGTAATGTAATGGAAAGGCAGTTTACAGTGACTATTCCACTTCTATGACATCATCTTAAAATAGACCAATGAAACAAACAACATTTTATATTTTGACCAATCACAGCCGAATATTGCAGTGAAATTGTCTTGTGGTCAGTTTAGCCGACTCTATGCCTCCACTATATAATTCCTGAGCACGTATAACTGACCACTTTTCTGTTTTTTTTTTCCAAAAATTGTAAACTTAACTAACTTACTGTGTATTCATTTCAGCAATATTTTAGGTTTTTGTATATTCAGTCATTCAATCTGAAATCATTTTGTAAATTATGTAACAATATCTTCCTAAGCAACCATATATCTTAATATACACGTTGTTCCGAACGGTAAAACGTTTTCTCTGTTTTGTTTTTCTCAGTTGGTATTAATAAATCTAACGGTAACGATTGTAATAGTTCACTTTCGTCTATTTCATTCTCATGGTTTCTGAATAGGTAAGTATTCATAAGCAAGTATAACATTTTATACACTTATTAATAGTCCTTGCGCTAATTTCAATATATATATATATTACTTTTATTCTTATTCTATTCATGAAATAGTCACATACCGAATTTGGCTCTTTTCTATTGGCATTACTGACAATCGACATTCGTCTGTTGCTACATGACTTGAAAAGGTTAAGTATTCATAATACAAATGTACAATTATTAAAACATTGTAAGCCAAGTTTATGGGAATTATATTTCAATTCTTATTTTATTCGCAGGGCCTGATCTTTCCAGATAAATTCAAGCCCTCTTTATATTACTTGTAATGACTCCATTTTCGTTCTATTTCCTATCTGGATATGTCGGGATATGTATGAACTCCACCTCGTGAGTATAGCCACTGTTATCTTAAACAGTGATATCAGTTCAGTTGGAAGTTAGACCCGCTCTATCGCCTGAATTTTCTTTCGTGAATCGCCGTGCTGCAAATTTTCCCTGACGTAAAAGTCACCTCTTCTTAGTAAAGTGTCACCGACTTCAATGAATCTAACTTTTGAATGTTTCAGTTCCTCTAGTGTAGTTAAATTAAATGTCACCCAAAGATAAAAATTACAAACTTTAAAATCTGTGGAAAGGTTAGGGCTTAAATAGAAGCTCTTTCTTTCTTCTTTATATACATGACGTCTTCGATTATTTTTTCCGGTTAGTTTCATTAAACTTCTGCACAAACTCATTTCCTGTTGAAACTGGGTACTAGAAAATGTACGCTTAAAGACCTGTTTCGTTCTGCCACACGATTTTGTGTACCTGATGTATGCCTTGAAGATCAATATATGACGACGCAGAGAATATTTCACCATTGTATAACAGTACCGCACTATTTAATGAAAGCTTACTCTCGACTGCACAGCACAACTTGCCGACTTTATCAATACTCCACTCGCAACTAACTGAAAGAGAGAATGACGCCAAGCCTCCGCTTAGGGAATCAGCTGTTGGAGGGGATAGGTCCATTGTTCTGTCTGTATAAGGTGCTTGGTAAAAAAACTCAGTACAACTTGAACACCTTGACCGCTGTATTATTTCGGTATTATCGTCCATTACATTAGGACGTATTAAAGTTATTTTGAGCAAATGTCACAAGGAAGTAAAACCTGCACTTCTAAATGTGTAATAATAGATGCTTATTAATTTTTTTTAATAGCGTTTAACGCTCGTTTACTACTGAGGCACCAAAGGCGGTGGACACTGATGATACATGAGATGAAATGATATATTAGGAAAGACTTTTTTTTAAGGAAGGAAACGTTCCAGTCCTAAGTTTAGGGTACCTCCCCGGCATTTAACATTTATGAGGACTGAGGAAAACCTGGAAAAAACTTCAGTCAGGGATGACGGTCCTGGCGGGATCCGAACCCCAGACCTGCCGCACACGAGTCCGCGTCAGATACTTATTAAGATATTTAATTAATTCATATATAAATTACTATTAAATTGACTCAAAGCTAATTTAATTCTATTTAATCTTTTCCAAATTTCCCTTCTTAAGAATTAGATACAGTAGTGAATAAAACCTTCTTTCTAGAAAGAATATAATTAAAATGGAAGTTAGTTGGCTTGTATATTAATCATATTGTTAGAAGGTGGGTAATGGAGAGAGTTTTGAAGTATTGGTTTAGGATACAACAGATGTTGGAGGTTTCTTTGTTAAATGAATGTTTAAATTTTCAGGAGTCTGGGATAGGGGATTTCTTTTGAGTAAACAAAGTTGGAGAAGAGTAAACAAGAAATGGAATGGGTGATGTATGGTTAAGAAAAAGTTATTTGGAGGGAGGTTTTTGGAAACAGTTTAGAGTAAGGTTTGAGTATGTTTGAGTATGTGAGGGGGAAGAGGTCATTATAATTCTATCAGGAAATGAAAGGGAACGTCAAAAGCGATAAATGTATCAGTAAATGTAATTAATAAGCAGGGGAGAGAGGAGGGCATGGTTTAGATTTGGAATCTGGAGCTTAAGGGGTTTAAGAAGTACTTGTGGACATGGAGTTTGCCTATATGTGGAAATTTGGAAAATGTAAAACATATTTTGTTTGAATGGTCAGTGCAAGCAAATGGAAACAACAAAGGTATATATGATAAATGGTTGATGTTAAAAAAGCAAATTGCAGTAAAGAAAATGTTTGGTGAAAAGACAAATTATGAATTTTGGAAAATATTTGTACAGAGTTAAGAACACATTGTAATGGTTATTGGGGAAAGTGAAGGCGAGTATGACTGTATTGCCTTGTGTAATTGACTGGTTGTGGTAGAGTGATTATATGCGTAGTAGATTAAAAGTTTAATGTGTATGGATGCAAGCTAATTAAGGGCAGGAGTTGTACAAATGAGAACAGATTTATTGCTAATTTTGGGTGATTATTGACTTGCATATAATGTGTTTCTTTATTTAGTAGAGGGGACTGTGTCATAGTCTTTTAGATATAACATTAGGAAGCTATTGATGAACTGATGATTGGGGCTTAGCAAACACTGTTAAATATAGTTAGTTGAATATTGAAAATTAGTATGTTAATTGACATTTTTGCATCGGAGTGATTTAAAATAATAGCATGGAATAGAGCCTGGGTTAGAACTTGGTCATATTGTAACATTTGTAAACCTAGTGCTAATAAAATAAATAAATATTAATAATATGGCAAATTAGTAAATGTACATTTAAGCAACAGCCAAATTAGGTTGGTAGAGTTTGAATCAGTCTGTGTAAGGACGATATCATTATTGGAAGATTTAAGGGAGTTATGCTATTTAAATTGGAAACAGAAAATCAAAAGTTATATAATATAAGCACTGTTTTCTATAAATGAAAGCAATAATTCAACTTTCGTTATTTGACAGATTTGTTCAATATTTACTGTAATTCAGCCTTTAGAGATGTGACATGTTCGCACTTTTTACCAATCGCAGTCTCCACGTCCTATAGTGTAATGAACTGCTAGGAAAGACAAGCTGTTAGCAGACTTTGCCACTACGGAGCAGTTGAAGCGACGTCATCTTCAGTGGTTGCAGCAACCATGTCACGTAACTTGTCAAAGTTGTCAGCAGAAATCCACGTTTCCCATCTTGTTAAAACAGGCTGTCTAGACAGGGCACCCAAGACTAAGCTCTACAGGGTGTTAAAAGTTTCATATACGAGGGTAGATCCATAAGTTTCCGGCCTCGCCGATAAGGATTATCACCTTCACAAAACTCTTATCTGGTGACATATCTCATCTGTTAAGTAAATACTTGCAGCTGTAACTTCCACTCCATTGTGTTTAGTTGTTCAGATATGTTTGCATAAAGGATATGTGTAGAAGATTATGACATGTTCACAATGGAGTTCCGAGCTTTATTAAGTTCTTCACAAAAGAAGGACTTACTCCAAATGGAATTAAAAAGCGATTGAACGGTGTATATGGGGAAGCATCCCCCTCATATTCTACCGTAAAAGAATGGGCTAAACTTTTTCATTTGGGTCGAGAAAGCATTGAAGACGAAGGGCGTGCAGATCAGTTCGACTCTTTGAGGTGCTCACTCCTGAAAACATCGCTCGTGTGAAAGGAGAAATTATGGAAGACCGGCGGCTCAAAGTTACAGAAATAATAGCAAGGGTAGGCATTTCTAAACCAACAGTCCTTCGAATTATTCATGAACATTTAAACATGAATAAGGTTAGTGCCTAGACTTCTTTCCTCAGTCCAAAAGCAACGAGTAATCTGTTGTCAGACATTTTTGGAGCTCTGTCGTGGCAACGAGAGAGAAGTTCTGCAAACCATTGTTACAGCAGATGAAACTAATGTTTTCTACTATCTCTTGTCCAAAAGAGAGTCAATGGAGTGGCAGGCCTAAACCTGGCGAAGCATCGCCCCTAAAGGCTAAGGTCACTGGGTGAACCAAGAAGATCATGGTCACAATCTTTTGGGACTGTGAAGGAATACTCTTCATTGACTTCAAGGAGAGGAACACCACAGTAAACGGGGAGTACTATACTGGCCTACTGCACAGACTACGTGCTTCCACCAAAGAGAAAAGGCAAGGAAAGTTGAGTGATGGTGTGCGTCTTCTTCATGACAACGCGCCTGTGCACACAGCTCTTGTTGCAAAGGACGCTGTGAGGAAATGTGGTTTCAAGGAGATCGACCATCCATCCTACAGTCCAGATCTAGCTCCCAGTGACTATTTCCTCTTCTCAAAACTCAAGAAGGACCTTCGAGAAAGGAAATTTAAGTGTGACGAAAAAATGATAGATGTTGTTTATGCCCATTTTGCATACAAAAGTCTGACTATTTGGGGATTGAAATGTTAAAACAAATATGTGAGAAGTGTATTGCAATAAAGGGTAACTATACTGAAAAGTGAAACATAGTTTTTGTCTTTATCATATCTAGAAAATGGTTAGGCCGGAAACTTATTGAATCACACTCGTATTTTGTAAGAATTATTTTCATTATACAAAATATGACCACAAATCTTGATTAGTAAAATGCAGAATTGTTCAAATGTATAATGTTAGTGTTCAATCTCAGATTTCTACATTTAACTAATGAAGTTTGGCAACCAATCTAAATATGTGAGTGGTCAGAGCTGTACGTAATACTTATATTAAAAATTATGAGAGTCAATGCAATAATTATAAAAGAATATCTATAAATACAAGCTAAGAATACGTCAAATTATTAATTAGAAACGCTCATATCAAATAGAATACTATAATGAAAGTCCGCTTCGCAGGAACTCCGTAAACTAAGCGAATTCCTCACTGAGTTGATAAACTTTTTATAAAAATGAACATAAAATACAGATTAGGCCTTATTAATTAATGAAATGAAATAAATTATGCTCTAGTTAGTTGTATAAGGGGGAAAAAATATAATCCCTGTAACCTATAAGTTTTACAAAAGAGAAACCATGTTTTTAGAATTATCATTACTATTATTGAGATTTAATCACAAATATTAATGATATACTATTAATTAAACAAAATACATGATCCCTGATAGACAAAGCTATAGAGTGTGGGTATTTTTTTAACAATTTTTTAAATGTTTCCATGTTTATGAACTGAGCCCTTGATATCATCTTTAAGTAGCCATACACTTCGAAATCATTTATTCATTTTATTTCATTCCATTCATAAGTATAGGAATTCCAGGTCCAGCCTACAGACATTACAAGAATACTGACTTAGTTAAAGTGGCAATAAACAAAATATTTAAAAAATAAGATTTTTCATTAATTTCGACATTCTATGTATGCAGCCTACCCCATACAAACATCGCTAAGCCTGTTTTTGAAATTAAAATGAAAAATAATTTGTATAAATTTGCACTTCACTAATTTTAACTACTGAGGTAAAGTTTGTAGATCTGTTTTTATAATTAAAATATAAAATTAAAAGCGTTTGCTAATTTTGAATGACTTCCATCCACTGAAAGGTCGAGGCTTCAGTTTTTTTTTGGGGGGGACGCAAAGGGAATTCTCTCAATTGACTACTTGTAGAAGCGCAAAAACCATTACTGGAGAATGTTACACATCATTTTTGGAGAGAATAAAACAGCGATCGCGGGCAAACATCCGGAATTGGCAATAATAATATGCTATTTCTTATGTCAATGCGCCGGTCGCAACACAAATTGATTTGATCATGACTTAAAAATACTTCCGCATCTACCCTGTTCACCTGATCTCGCTTCCTCGGATTACCCTCTGTTTCTGAAACTGAAAACTTTTTTGACTGGATATAAATGAAGAGGTCATACAGGAGATACACGGGTATTTTGAAGGCCTCTGGGATGCCACATCCATGAGGGAATCACGAGCCTAGAGAAATGCTGGAGCAAATGCGTTAAACTCCGAGGGGACTGTGTGAAAATATACAGTACACTGCAAGACTAAATATGATATCTTTAATATCAAACCGAGTTACTTTCCAAACCACCCTCATATTTGGATTATCTCATATAATGTAATAAAGAAAGCCCCGCTATGCCTGTTTTTGAAATTCAAAATGAAAATTAATATTTTTTAAATTTCACATCATGGACTAATACTTGTGATTTTGTATTAAAGAGCTCATTTTAAATATTAATGACAGAAAGTTTTTAGAAAGAGAGTGACAAAATTTAAAAAAAAAAATGTACTTTTTTAAGAACACTTGGTAGAGAATTTGGGGGAAAAAAATAATATTTTGCTTTTATGCATAAAATGGAACCACGTGGTTTGCATATTACACCCATATGTTATTTTTGTGTTTTTGGGATACATAAATAGATTTAAATGACAATTTAAATATGGCCACCATGGTATTACACACCGTACACTTATTTTATTTGCATATTTTTAACTTTAGGTACACTTTTCTAAAAAAAAAAAAAAAAAAAAAAACTATGTATGTTAGAGCTATGGATCTTTTGCACATATGGAATATCCATTGCTGTATACAGCTGGCGAAAGCTTTTAACTTATGCCTGCATTTAAGTTCTGAAAAAAATTAAATATGTTTTGAAGTTTGCATAAACAGTATGAAACTATTTTTAAAATTGTATTTTTTGTTTAAGGGACACTGAGTGTAGTTTTCGGCTAGAATTCAAAAATTGCATTTTTTTTTGTTGAAAATAGTTCCTTGAACATTTGTACGTGCCCCCTCCCTTCGGGCTCTACAGCCATTTAAAGGGCTCTGAGTATCCTTTTAAATTGCACGGTTTCTCCAGAATACTTTTATTTTTATTAAACGGCGTTTTCTCAAAACTTCATTTTCTCACATAAAAATGTCCCATGCGTAACAGTTTTCGTTTAAATTCAAATACTTTCCCTGAATGTGCAGAATTGTACATTGTAATATTTTATAGGACAATATATATGCTAACACTAATAATAATTAAAAATATTTTCTATGTAAAACTTATTAATTTTAAAGGTTAAACTTTTTTATAGATTTAAAAATTATCTGAGTTCACTCATAAAATTTATTTAAAATATCTCTTCTTACAATTTTTGTATGTGGTTCAAAGGTCCAATTGCAAAAAAATGCCAACCAATTTTCTCAACTCACCAGCCGCGTGGGAAATTTTGGTTAGGCGACATATTTACGTAATAAAAAATATGAAATATTTTATAGTTCGCAAAGTATTTATCCAATTTGAAAGCAATTTACCATACATATTAACTTAACAGTAATGCAATCACAGTAAAATTTCAGAAAAAAAATGCGGAAGTTTGAAAATTCACTGTCTGTGTCCCGTAAATTAAATTATTTAACCAGAAATGTTAAGTAACATGTTTGTAAACTGATTTTAATATCTAAGGAAAATCGGATCAATAGTTTGTGACAAAAGACACCTAAAGCAGCAATAATGTTTAACAAAATTTATATTTTTTCTTATTTATTAAATTAATTATGAAATTAGTTTAGTAAAAAATTAAAACATTTTGTAGTTTAGAAATAATTGCTTCATAAGTGGTAAAATTTTTCATTTGAATAGAGAGTGTGATTTTAAGAAAATCCCCCTCCCGTAATTTTGTTGAGATTCAGCATCAGAATTGCTATTATGTCTTTACCAATTTTCATTTAGTATGTCTAAATATATTAACGCTTCTTATTTTCTCTGAAATAGGAAAAATTAGCATAAAAATAATAATTAAAGTTTAAAATGGGAAGCAGAAACCAAGTTAGCCCAAAAGAGCATCACAATTATTGTCCAACCATTCCAAAATATTCCGAAGCTGTTGTTAAAATAATTTTAAACTAAAATTTTGGCTCTTATTGTTAGAGATGTACTACCAAACATTTAATCTCGAAAGTCCGTTCTGTTGATGAATAAATGTGCTCCATCACTTTGCCTTATATTTTATGCTGCTATAGTAACCATTTCTGTACGTGTTTAATTAACTGCGGTGTTGATATTTTGACTCAAGTAGCTTACTAACCACCAGGTTCTAGCCGGCGGCTATTTTCCACAGCTTTACCTCACCCGGGATATAGGTAGCTGTAGACACCGGGGTTAATGGTCTCATAATTAATTCACATCATTCAGGCTCCCGAAGATTTTGGTATTAGTACGAAAGTGCAATATCTAAGTAGTGTGGTAGGAATGATTTTTAATTCTCTGTCAGACTTTAAAACCGCGACTGCGCATGTCTTCCTGCCTGTTATTTTATAGAACGGATAATATTTTTAACACTGATCCTTAATGTCTATAGATCATGCATAGGGATACGAAAATTATTAGAATCAAAACAAATTTTGTTTTCTTACTGTACAAAGATATATTCATATATATCAAATACTTTAATGACAAAATTCCTACAAAATTTTATGAAAATGCATTGATAACACTGCAAAATCAATGAACTATTCCTTTTGTACCGCTATCCATATAAAAATAGTTTTCTTCTATGGAATGGTTTCTTCACAAAAGCTTTTTAGGTGAGTTTAGTAGCCATTAATCGTTTCAGTACTGCCTGTGAATATTAACGTTTATATTTGAAAAGTATTTGGTAGATTTGTGTGCTATTTGAATGTTTTTTCTTAAGTATATATAAATTTTTGAGGTTATGGGTAGGGAAAACGATGTTTCATCAAGAAAAAAATGGCACTGAAAAGATATTATTGAAGGAAAAACTGTATCACAATGAAAATTAGCTGAAAGACTGCAGTGCAAATTGTTCAGATTGTTAAACGTAACATTGCAGAATGGTCAAGTTTTGAAAGAAAGGCCTGGAGATAAATGGGGTACCTCTGGAGATGTATCTCTTTGCATACTTCATTGTTACCTTTAACAGAAATGAAAAAAGGGTAATAAGAAGTATATAAATGAAAATAGGTATTATTAAAGTGGTGTGCTGGAAATCTTCCGAAAAGAAAATATAAATCAGCTTAACAGGAAAAAAAAAAAACTAGAAAAAGTCATTCATTGCAGTCAATTACAAATAAAAAAAGCTGATTTCTTATCCTACATGTCACTGCACTTTGTGCTCCCTATCTTTCCACTATACGTTTCAGTACATCAACCGTACTCTCTGTGTTCCAAATACATTTAATTTACGAGCGTCAGCAGGGGGGTATAATCATTAGTTTTAATTGTAATTATGCATTATCTTCAATAATTTGTGTAACAAGCAGTGGTGGATCTTTGAAAGTATATATCCCTTGTTACAAATGTTTTACTCTTACCAGTAAATATATATTTTAGTGATACACATTTATGCACAAAGAAAGGATAAAGGTTTACTGGATATACAAGTAGAATTTTGCATGTTTTTAAATATTTTATGTAATACTATGTATTTTACAACTTATTAATTAGTTCTCATAAAGGGCAGAGGAGCAGGTGATAAACACATCACCTCCAGTGCCATCTCACAAAAAGTAAGGTATTATTTGGATGCGAATGACTGATAGTTTTGGCCAGGAACCTCCATGTAGTTTAACGTGCCGAAAATCTGCGACATTGCTTTAAGTCCCACCCGGAAGACTTGCACTCGAGATTTTTCTTTCCTGAGGTACTGTATTACATAATTCTGCACTTGTTACTTATTTTGTTACATTCAGGATTATAAGAGTGCGTTGTCGCCAACAGTGATTCATTCAAACATTTTCCTTTCTTGTTCTCAAAACTCAACGGAATTTGTAATAATCGATTGTTAATCATGGCATCAATAGCGTCTTCATTATCGCCAAGCTGAAAGCATGGATCTATATTGACAGTACAGTAAAGTACCAGACGGTAAAATTGTTCTACCTAATTTGAGCTAAACTTATCGGGTGTAGTATACAATCTCAAATTTAACAATATTTCCGAAGTAATATGCATATTAAAAATAAACAATGATTATCTTCGAAGAAATAGGGGTTACTTACACAGCAGCAGGGGCAGTCTACATTGTTTAATATTGAGTTATTCAAATATATGTGTATGGTAATGATTTTATCGAACATAATCTTGCACAAGCTTCAGATACGTGAATTTAAATATTTCTTATAGAAATATTGCAGATGATTCAGCAATGAGACTCAATACTGATAAAATGACAGGTACTTGAGGCCGTTCCACATGAAACTAATAGTAGACATGCTGGATTCTCAGATTTCTCCAAGCCTACAATTGTACAGGGTTATTACAAATGATTCGAGGGGTTTCACAAACTTACTGTAGCTAATATTACTTTACATATCACAAATTTTTACAGCCACACAGAAAAAATTCATTCACACCAGTCTGTCATAACAGTCCAACGACACTTCTGACGAAGTTTAAAAAAGATGCACCCACTGCCAACTCCATTCGGCGATGGTATGCGCAGTTGACAGCTTCAGGATGCCTCTGTAAGGAGAAATCAGCCGGTCGGCCTACAGTGACTAAAAAAAACTGTTGAGCGCGTGCGGACGAGTTTTACGCGTAGCCTACGGAAGTCAACAAACAGAGCAAGCAGAGAGCTGAACATTCCACAACCGAACGTTTGGAAGATCTTACGGAAATGGTTGCAACAGAAGCCTTCCGCTTGTAATTGCTCCAAGCTCTGACACCTGATAACGCTTTGAGTTTTCTACACGGTTACAACTTATGGAAGAGGATGGGTTTGATGAGAGATTTGTCCTTAGTTATGAAGCAACGGCAAAGTGAACAGACACAGTGAGTGAATGTGGGGTATAGAAAATCCCCACGCTACAAAATTACTGTGTTCTGTGCAGTCTCACAGTTTAAAGTTTATGATTTCTGTTTCTTCCACAAAGTGACCATTACAGGACACATGTATCTGGACATGTATCTGGACACGCTGGAAAACTGACTCATGCGGCAGCTGGAGACTGGCAGTATGGATTTTCTCTACCAACAGGATGGCGTCCCACTCCACTTCCATCACAATGACGTAGTGAGAGTGGTGATCATCAAATCCTATCACGGCCTCCACGCTCCCCTGATCTTACTCATGTGATTTATTTGTATGGGGATATGTCAAAGATTCGGTGTGTATGCCTCCTTTACCACAAACCAACCAGAACCGCGATCTCGTATCAACTTTTTGAACAAATTGATAAAACATGTGTCGAGTATGGGAAGAACTTGATTATCGACTTGATATTAGTAGAGGTATTAAGAGGCACATGTGGAGCACTTATAATATCTCAAAATAAACCTTTTTGAGTTTTTCTATATGCCTGTAGGATTTTGTGATAATATGTCTAATAATACAGCCATGGTAAATTTGTGAAACTGCTTTATTCATTTATAATAACTATGTATTTGATTTACTGTAAACATTTGGACGCAATAAATAGTTCAACAATGTACGATATATTAATAATGGGTTTAAGGTGCTTGAGTTATATTACTTTTTTTTTAATGGTCCTTAACGCCTATTTTTACTACTGCGGCACCACAGCCGGCTAGATGACCTTAAAGAAGAAGATTCTATTATTGTACATACATTTTATAGATCAGCGAAATTCCATAATGTATTTTATCCATTGACTTGTCTGTCTCAGGCAGCAGAGACTGTTATAGATGTAAATTTTCCATATCAGTTTCATACATCACATTAATAGTTTCGTTAGCCGATAGCACCAAGGAACTGGAGACTTTAAGTATGTCTCTTCAAGAAGCTTGGACATGTTCAAAAGGTTGATTCTGGGCTGTGTGAACTAGTGAAATAAATTGAATGCATTCTGTGCTGAGCTTCCGAATACTCAACATTTCTGTCTTATTTAATTGTAAAACTTTTGAACTATTTGGAATGCTAGTGTAAGGCAAATGGATATAGAACTTATACAAATAAGAGTACTGATTTGAGAAATACTTTTATGTCAACATAATCGCCTTATACATTGAGGTCCTTATCCCATTTGAAAGCTGTTGCTATTAATAGATATAAAATAACTGTTTCGATTATTCAAGTGAAATGTAAATAATAAAGTTTTAAAAAAAGCATGTATTAATAAATGAAAAAAGCTAAATCAAAAAATCCCAAAGATAAAATTCCTATTATCAAACCCAATTTACTTAAAGTAGATAGAGCAATAATCTTTTACAATCAAATTCAAAATTCGCGCCTCCTGAAATCCAGCAGCATAGAATTCTCTGGGCTATTGCCGAAACCAGGTTATGTCTTTCTTTCTACAGCTTCATCCATGGGTAAATTTTCACTCGAAAGATGAGGAACTCACTTGGAACAAGGTAGGGGCTATACGGAGGATGCTCCAGGACTTTCCACTGGAAATTCCGCAGCGTCTCATTTATTTTGTTCGCAGTATGAGGACGCGCATTATCATTGAAGAGCAACACGCCTTTGGTGGGGAGTCCTGGTGACTTACATAAAATGACCGTATTAAGTTTCCTAAGGATATCACAGTAGAAATCGGCATTTACGATTTGTTCTTGAGGTTAGAATACAGTGAGCATCACTTTATAGGTGGATGGTGTCACTTTAAATTTTTTTTTTCGACATGACGCAGTATGTTTCCACTGCGTTAATGCATGCTATGTCTCGGGATGGTAATGGCAAAGCCAAGACCTAAATACCTGTGACGATTCGGTTAGCATATCGTGTGCTTCATCGTGGTAGTGATTGAGATGCTGTAAATAGCAAATTCATACTTTGTATTGTGTTGTCGGGTGAACTTGCGCGGCACCTATCGTGCACAGACTTTGTAAAAACTAACCTGTCATGCATTATGAAATAAATTATGCCTTGTGAACAACATGTAGCAGCGGCTATAGTTACTTTCAGTTACCCTTCTGTCTTCAAGTGGTTGCAAATTGGCCTGTGTGGCAATCTCCGTTGATCGGTCGACGGGGTGTTCGTCTTCGATACTTGTCCACCTTTCACATTGTAAACTGCTGACTTGAGAAACATTTTTATGAATATTCTATAATTTCATACCATTTCCCCACAAAAATAGCACGAAGGAGCACTGCTCGATGTTGTACTCAGACGCGCCGCCATCTTGCAACTGCTGTTACGCTATTGTAAATATAATTGTCTCCTGTCGAATGTCACCGAACTAATGCTGCCATCTAGTGGCAATGGCCTTGATGCCTCATTCAAACATGTAGTACCATCATCAATTTATAACTTACTTCATGTCTTACAGCGATGCTGTATCTGTTATATAAATTTTTTTTTTTTTTTGAGTAGTGTTTAACGCCCGTTTTTACTACTGAGGCACCACAGGCGGTGGACACTGATGATACATGAGATGAAATGATAAATTGGGAAAGGATATTTTTTTTTAAGGAAGGAAGCGTTCCAGGCCTAAGTTTAGGTACCTCCCCGGCATTTGCCAGTTATGAAGACTGAGGAAAACCTGGAAAAAACCCCAGTCAGGGAGGACGGTCCTGGCGGGATTCGAACCGCAGACCTCCCGCTCACGAGTCCGTGCCTTAACGACCTCGGCCACCCGTGGCGGTCTGTTATATAAAGGCTGAATATACCTTGCATTACTACAGAATATTAGGAAAAGTATTTGATAGCTAACTGTACATCACCTTCCGATGTAATTTAAATTTTTAATTTGGGACACTTGTCTTTCGTGTTTATGTATTTATTTCTACCATTTTAAAATGAATTGCAATTTAATATTTATGGTAGATATGCTTACATGATTACTGGTATAGGAAACAAATTTTCAGTTTGGAGCTGCAACTTTAGATAGCGAAGAAATGAAATATTGATGTTACATATAATTTCTTCATTACACATTCAAGCAATTCTGGCTACATATTTCTCAGTTTGATATCATTTGAAATCTGGACTCCACTTATCACTTCGCAAGTGTTAGTTGTTTATATTTCTGAAGGATCAATATATGCTTTATGATGTCTGACAACATTGTATCAATGGTTCCACAAAAAATGGTTGAAATGATTTGTCTACCTACACGTGGCAATTTAATATCACGTGGTGCATAATAAATTTACAGATACAAATCATAAATTGTGAAAATTAAAGACTCAAGTATTGCATAAAAACACACCAGAAATGGAATTTAGGCCTTTTCCATTTGTTGTCATTTCGGCGATGATTTCCCTTAAAGCGAACAGTTTGTTTTGTGGGGCTAGAGCAGAGAATCCGTATAAACCTGACGGTCTGGATATTTGGGCCTTAGGCATTAGTATGGCTGCCTGGTTCACAGCTAATTCCTCTACAACTTGTGCCGTGTATGAAAGTCATCAAACTAAAATGGGAACACAGAAGTCGTGTAAATGGTTATTCGAGGAAAACTGAAAACAACCTCTTTTAAGTCTTATGTTGTGACTGTGAAATTGAAATACTTTTATTTCTATGTATTAGTGCATAAAATATTATTTTGAAAGGCAAGGTTTACGAACTAATTACTAAAGATTATTTTAAGACTTTAATATAAGCTATTTCGTATAATCGTGTTGATATTAAACCAAAGAATACTGCAATACACAACATTTCAATAGAATGCCAAGAAAATGAATTTCACTTTATAGTTATAGAATTGAATTATGTTATAAATGAGAAACCTATAATTGCTCCTTCTTCTGCAATTTGGAATTGTATAGGGCAGGGATTCTCAACCTATGGGTGGTAAGTGGGCTTCTGCCAATGGAACAAATTTTAGTAAATAATATAAATCATCATTCGTTTTACAAACAACAAACATTTGACAGTTCTACTATATCTAAACGACAACACAGATTATGGTTAACATATCATAAAAAAACTTTTATGTGATACTGTACAAAAACAATACGGAAGCTCAATTTTAATCCTACGATAATGGCAGAGCAAAACTGCAATATATTTAATCAGACAACAATGGGATACATTTTGTGGTTTGTTTAGCGGCGAGACGAATTTACAGTTAAGAAAACAATGTATGTGTTAATGTTGTGGAATGCTAGGTTTTATTTGTTTATTTATTTAGCCTAACGCCTGTCCGTGACTGTTCGGTCATTTGACGTCGAGCCTCCCAGTAACGCAGAGTAATATCATCAGGCAAATGTTCCAGTCTTGGACATGTGGATAGATTATCGCTCTCCATCCTTGACGTTCGGCAAAGAGAGCACAGATCGGCATCAGCTAAGCCTGTGCAATGTCCTGTCATAATGCGCACCCGAGCAACGGCTGTAGATCTTCTTAACGTTTTTTTGGGATTTGTCCTTCAATAGCCAGACGTTCCCGCTGCTTTGGTTCCTTAGAGTCTTCTTAGTAGAGTTGTTGATAGTGACGGATACATGATTTCGGGCGGCTCTGAGTGTGGTTGGTATTGAAGGCTTTTTCATTGCCTGGGATACCTATGTGGCCGGGGGTCCATTGCAGACGCAAAACCCAGCCTCTTTCTACGCACTCTGTCAGCTTGATGCGACACTGAATAATATGGGGGTAGTCTGTTGGACTATTGTTACCCAGAGCGGAGATAGCAGATAGTTTCATTTGTTAAATAGTCAGATTTATATATAACTTGTGCCAGATTCAGAAGAAATTTTTAAATGAAAATGCAAAAGTTGCCAACTTCATCAAGGTCCAGAGCCATGAATTCATGATTGTTTTCCATTCATGCGTGCCGAACATGATTCACTTTTACTTCACACTGGAATTATGTGACTACAGGGAAAAAGTATTGATCTGTCTGTTTGAATTTCGTTCAGAAGTTCAGATTTTTCTCTCCGATTCATCCTGACTTCAAGCTCTGGCTTGCCAGGTTAGCTTACTTGGTAGGTAGGTATTTGCCACCTCAACCAAAAAGCACAGCACAAAATGTTGCAGGATGGGCTTATTTCCATATTCTTGATACAGGATAAAACTGCGGCTCTTAAGAAAAAACTAAGCTTCATATAAGAGAAATTAATATTGGAAACAAATCTTCATTTCTATTGTTGGATACTTTCTTAAGTGAAAATGAAATTCATCTTCGTTGTGAACAGGCGGCGAATATTAAGGAACACCTTAGGAGTCTCATCTCAGATTTCAATGTATACTTTCTTGAAAACCTGGAATCAGAATTTTTGGATTTGACACCCCTTTTCTATTGCTGACACCTTACAAGAAACCTTGGCTTCCTCTGAGGAAGACAAATTGATCGAGCTATCATGTGACGGAAGTCAAGAAAATGATCAGGAAGATGGATTTAACAAAGTTCTGGCTGGCAAGAAAAAACGAATATTCAACAATATCAGAAAATAGCTGTAAAATTATCGTTGATGGTTACGACTGCTTCCTTTGTCAGTGTGGATTTTCTTCTCTAATTTATATCATAAACAAGTACAGAAATAAGTCGAGTGTTGATCCCGATATAAGATTAAAATTAAGTCAGTTGAAACCAAACATTAAAGAAGTGCGTTTAGCTAAACAAGCACAACCTTCACACTGAAACAAAAATGTGAGTCAGAAATTAGTTAATAGCATTTAATGATTGTAAGTCTGAGTACTGGAGTACCAGTAATATATGTTTGATGATTTCATTCACTATATTTTAATATTTACACAATTGATTTTAAGATATTTCTCAGAACAATCCATTGAATCGGAAAACATTGAACAATTTTTTTCCAATAAATATTGAATTCTGAAGACTACATACAAGAAATAACTAAATAAATCATTACTATTGTTATAAATATAGATAAATGCTAATTTTGATCCTTGTATCACAAAATCACGTATTTCCTTTGTAAATTTTCCATACTCATACATCTAACATTCTGCATTGAATGCTATGGTACGCCACTGGAAAAGGTTGAGAACCTCAGGTGTAGGAGAACTTGAAAGCACAAAATGCAAGTCAGTTTTTTTCTCCAGTATATTGCATTGCTTCATTTAAATTGAAACCGAATTGCAAATTATGACTCGAAAAGACACATTGACATAAATGGATAAAACACAAAGCATCGATGGCTGTTGGTAATTATAGTGACCAATGAAAAAGGAGTACGTAGACGTAGGAAGAATCTAAGTTCAACATAATTCTGGTTGTTGTTAAGCGGACGAATTGCATAACAATAACATCCTTTTAAGTCGTCAACGGAAGTGGCAAACCAAATAGATGTAATTAAGTTAGCAACCTCTGATTTAAATTGGCAATGTAAGAGTATAAAATATTCAAGCAAACAAAAATAACTGTTGGCATAATAATTTTCACCAATTACCAATTTAATGCAGTCCTCGGCCTTCATGTAACAATATCCGTAGTGTTTTCTGATACGTTACTTAAGTATAAATAGTAGAGATAAATTGCAATTTTATATGTGAATCGTAAAATGAATGCCAAATTAGCGATTTTAGGTTTTATTTGTTACATAAGAGCACAAACGAGAGGGAACATTTGGGCAATCTAGGTTACATAATGTTTTTTTCCTGTCGTCAGGAGTCAGGGTTTTCACGTTTGTGTTAGTGGAGCGATTGGAGTTTCGCGGCGCTACTGATTCATATGATAGCCAGGCGACCAATCAGCATAGAGAAGTCAGAATTTTGGAAGCTGGGGATGCTTCTGCGCTTACATGTGGGAACCCCGTGATGCCTAGATTAAGCACTTGGCTAGCCCCGTTTAAGAAGCGAAATCGCCCAGTTTTGGAATTACTTCTTTTTATTTCTCGTTCAAGCTTCTTCTCTCGTCGCATCACGCTAATCAAGCAGTCCGAAGACATCCGATACAGTTGTTGAACCCAGCAGATTATTCGTCATTTGATAGTCGGCGGATAGTAAGTAGGCGCATAATTAATAGCATACTCGTGTAATTCATAAGTCTCGCGAGATATTGAGGTGAAATTCTCGTGTGATAAATTAGTGATAAGCGAGTGCGAGTTTTTGTAATTACCTATGCGAGAGTCGGACTACAAATTAATACTTATGGAGGTCTTGCTGCCACGCGCCACTTAAACAATGGAGTGATTGTTTTCAGCCATGGAAGCTCGCGCTTTCACAAGTACATAGCTGCCGGCGCGCAGAGTTAATTAACAAATAGTCCTAGGGTTACGGGCATTCATTTCCTGAGTCGGACAATCGCCCCTTTGTAAAGAGAACTCTGTCAATAAATACATTACATTCTGTCGTGTATTTATATGTCTAGCCTACTTCCTGTGCCCCTCCCTGTTGTCTGAAGAAGGGGCGGAAACCCTGGAACAAAAGATAACCGAAGAAAGCGGGGTTGCTTTCGACGCCCACGCAGCAATATTTCACGTCGGGAGCCGGAACTTTCTGTCGAAAACCCACTACAAAATCTAATTAAAAATTGGGCGCCCAACTGCGTGCCCACAACAACTCCAAATTTGGCAACTAACACGTGCAGTCCTTACTTCCAGGCCCAGAGAAAAATGCTTTTAGAACATGCAATTAAATGTAAGAAACTATTGAGGAAAGCCACTTTTCTCTCACACTGTACTCAAAGACAGTGGCCAATTTCAGCACCTCCTTTCTTAAAATTGTTAAAGAAACTGTTACGTGGTTGTGTCAGCGCCACTTTACGATACTTGCAGACAGCAACGAGAGCCAATCTCGCCTTTAGGCAAACAGAGCAAATTGGTTCACAGTTCACTGGGTCGCTCTGTATGTTGCCAATTATAAAAAGACAGCGCGACTGTGTTGATGACTCCATAACAGCATAGGTAGGTGCTCACACTACTAGCGAGAACAGCGAGAACGAAATCAGCCCTCCCCCAGCTAGAAGTAATGCCTCCACTCACGTTCTTTCTAACTGTACTTCGAATCAAAATTTCACTGACTGACGTCTATTAAGCAAAATAGAGCGGGAGATAGCGAGTGAAACACCTACATTAGAGTATTATTGGATATAGCCAAGATACAAGGAAATAATCTTTAACCAATTAGTAATTATTATAACGTCTAATGGTATTTACGAGAGAGAATTTTATGGGAAAAACTCCTCAGTTCATTTAAGCGATTTGACTTCCAGCTGTCCTTTGAAAATTCAAAGAAAAACTATCACAATAATATCACGAAAGGGTCTAAGATTACCGATAAATTCACAATGTAGTAAGGAAATTTACCTGGAAAGCTCAGACCCTCTAGTAATATTTATTAGCACTATTTCATGAATAAAATAACAATTAAAATATAATTCCTCTAGACTTGGCTTACAAAATTATAATAATTGTATATTTCTACTCAAAACTTTTCAAGCAATCTTGCGGCAGAAGAATACCGAAATAAGGGTTTAGGACTATTTCATGAATAGAATAAGAATAAACCAGAAACCATGAGATTGCAATGGACAAAAGTCGACTATTATAATGCACATCGTTCGATTTTCCAATACCAACTGAGATAGAGAGAGAGAGATAGAGAGAGAGAGAGAGAGAGAGAGAGAGAGAGAGAGAGAGAGAGAAAGAAGATAACATACAATGTCTCTATTTTTCTTTGTATTTCGTGGTTTGGGATTCCTAATAACATTTAACAATTCACCAAAACCCTTTGAAGAACCCCCCTCCCGTTTTGTGTTATAATTGTCGATTGTCCAAGCTTTTGTTATTATCCATAGCTCCCCCCGCCTCTAGTAAAAGTGGTCAGTGATGCGTGTTCAGGAATTATATTGTGGAGGTATAGAGTGGGCTACACTGACCACAAGACAAATGCACGTTGAGTGAGAAAACGGATTTTATATTTTTTTTTCGATAATTTCACTGTGTAATCCGGCTGTGAATGGTCCAAATTCAAAATTTTGTTTCGTTCCATTGGTCGATTTTAAGATGACATAACATGAGTGAAATAGTCATTATATTTTTTTTTAATTATTGTTGCCTGGCAACTTGACGTCATACTAGCGTTACTACAACAAAATGGATCCAAGATTATCGTTTAAACAGCGAAAAAAAAATTTGAAATGATATTGGAAAACGGAGAATGTTGTTGAAGTTCAAACGCAATGGAGACGTGTGTACAGAACAGAACCGCCAACGTGAGTAACAATTGCACGCATTCGAGACAAATTTGAGACTCATGGTACCGTATGTGATGTTCACAAGGGCAGATCTGGGAGACTTCGCACAGCAACAAGCCCTCCGCCCTCGGCTATGGTTTTGGAACGTTTTGAGCACTCACCGTAGAAATATACAAAGCAATGTGTACGTGAGACTGGGATTAGCAAATCAGCGTACGTCGTATTATTAAAACAGCAAAGTTGAAAGTTTTCATCCCAAGACGTTTGCGTTAAGTATTGTAAAAGTCTTAAGACGATTAGTGCTCATCATTTTCTGTTTGTGTGAATTCAGTTTTGTTATGTTCACACAGTTTTTTCTTTGCTTGAAGTGTGTATACATTTTGGCACCCTCTGTATATATATATATATATATATATATATATATATATAATTAACTTTCTACTTGAATGTGCTTATAGCTAATTGTGAAATATGTAATATTTATACTAAATCAAGCACATCTAATGTATTGCATTGTATTCCTACTCCTACGTGAACAGAATATAAGTGGATTAGTCAGGATTTCCGAAATAGACAGAATTATTGTAATAATGGTTGTAACTTTACAAAAAGAATTTGCTTTTTCTTCCTATATAGCGTTATTTTTCGTTTTATCCAAATTTAAATAAAAGTGCAAAAAATATCTGAAATTTAATACTTATGTTAATTAAATTTTCGGTTTCACTACTTTACTCCCAGCTTCCCTCCCCTAAATATCAAATAGCACCCTTACCTTTTGATACGGAGGATTCAATTTGCTGCATATGACGGTAATGTAACCCAATAATCAATATTCGACACCCACACATTAATACCTTGGAAGTGTACTGGAAGAAACTCGCCAGGGTACGGTCACAAAAGGTAACTATAACACGGAAAAAGAGTGATTGACAAATTATCCCAACATGATTTAGTAAATAATAATAATTATAAATAAAATGCGCACATGGAATACATTTAATAAGTAGAATTATTTAACCAACACCCCTTTTGAAATTATTCTCAACTGAATTACATGTGACAAAGGACTTATTAACAAATTTCTTCTTTTCAGTAGCAACTATTCAACTATTTTGAACGGAGTTCAAAATACAAGATTGGGTAGGCAGCATGGGATGTGCTTCCAACTGTCAATAAACAGTCAGTTAGTTCGTTTAAATGTATTTACTTCACTAGATGGCATTGGTATAAGGGGATAATGGTTCATATTAATTTATAACATTAGATTCATAATTTTAATTGACGATACAACATGTGGGCTTCATTCTCTGATTCAAAATATGAAAATTACAATAAAAAGGCTTTAACCATTGTAAAACTGTGTTATCTTTTACCATAATCCCAAAAATATTATACCATACGTAGAAACTTTCCAGCATGCGCACGGACAAGGTTCTTATGTTTCCCAACGTTAATTCATTCTTTATAATTCTTAGTGAAAATAAAAGTAAAACAAAATTTAATATGATATCCCCATTCCAAGTGTTGATTCAGCCAAATGCTGAACAATTTTACTTCAGTTACATACTCTTGTGCAAATAACAAAGACATGATTTTATTTTTTTAATTATTTCATAAAATTTCAATATATTTTTTTTCATTAGACAATGTTTTTAGTATTTAATATGCCCATGCTTAGCCCCCATCATTGAGCATAGTGTCAATGAATTTCTCACATATTTCACTAGTTTCTGGACTTTTATCTGGGCCACTCTTTTATCACAGAACAAATAATCTTTTCTTTGGTAGTGCAGTCAATTTGCCTCGATCGTTTCTTGACAATCGCCCAAAGGTTCTCTATAATATTGAGATCCGGTGAATTTCCAGGCCAGCGAAAACACTGAAAACTATTTTTCGTCAAGAAGTCTTTAACATTCTTCGATACATGACATGGGGCAAGGTCTTGCTGGAAAATTGCCTTTGCAATGCTCAGTTCCTCTGACAATCTCTTCAGTTCTGAGGCGACTTTTGGGATATACTTGTCGTTGTTCATCATTCCGTCAATAGAAATGAAACATTTAGTGCCTGTGAATGCAAAACAGCCCCAAAACATCTTCTTATGTGGAAACTTTACCGTCTATGCTTCGACGAGATTTCCTCTACATCGCTTACCCTTACATGCGAGATGTTCAACCCTTACACTTCTAAATATCTTTCATCAGAAAATAGAACCCTTCCCCATCTTTTTGTGTCCAGTTCTGATATTTTCTAGCCAATCATACTACACGTTAATAGCTGTTTTCTGATCGGTCTTCGAGCTTTCCTTCCTGCTTCTAGAAGCCACCTATGCACTATTGAAGCATCGATTTTAACTCCTACAGCCTCCACAGCTTTTTGAAATGCTAACTGTTTTTTTTTTTTTTTTTTTTTTTTTCAGAATTAATTTTGCTGGTTCTATTTTGATAGGCGTCGTCTTTCCTGGGCGTTTTTCGTTTTCGCCCACATCGTCCTTTCCTTTGAGGTGAAAGTGACCCGATCTTATTTTCCCTTCTAATTATGTTATCAACAGCACCAAACTTACATTACATTCAGTCGCTGTCTGTCCTTGAGTCACAGCACTAAATTCAGGAGGGTTATGACGTTACTTCCGTTCTTGGAAGTGTTATCCATTATGAATAGAAATATATTTGATAAATAAATGTTAATAGAGCTAGAAACATAAGCAAATTTTGTAACATCAACTACAGCCAATAAAAGCAACAATGAAACTATCTCAACAGTAGCTATCAATAATATGGTGTAGAAATGGAGGGAAACAATTATTAGCACGGAATCACTTACATAACTAAATATACCTGCTTGCTTACATTAATTCGCACAAGAATGTAGCTCTTGTATCAAGTGCAATTTAGTACAAAGTCATTAGCATCTTTTTTGTTTATAGCAAAATGAAATTGCTGTTAATTTTAAATGTTAATAAAAACTAAGGCTCATTTCGTTTAGTTGTATAATGTTCTCCTTGATTGTAATATTTTGTGTCACTAACAAGGATATGATGCATATGTTTTGGATAATTTATTTATAAACACAGAAACTAGAACAAGTCCCATTTGACTTTATATGTGATTCATCATGGCTATAAATTATAATTATGAAAGTTATCCTGTAAAATGATATTAGTTATTTCACCATTTGTTTGCAACTATTCAAGTTATAACTTAAAATAATTCCATAAAATCGTGGAAATTTTGTTGAATCATATAAAATGCTTTAGGTATGCGGTATACAAAAAGTAAAATATTTGGAAACACTATTTTGTTACATTGGTCCAAACCGTGTTTGATATTACTTCAGATTCATTGTGGTACGAGGATAGATCCATAAGTTTCCGGGCTAACCATTTTCTAGGTATGATAAAGGCAAAAACTACATTTCACTTTTCAATATAGTTATCCCTTATTGCAATACGTTTCTCACATCTTTGAATTAACATTTTACAACCCCCTCCCCAAATCAGAAGTCTTGTCTGCAAAATGAGCATAAACAGCATCCATCACTTCTTCGTCACACTTAAATTTCCTTATTCGAAGGCCCTTCTTGAGTTTTGAAAGAGGAAATAATCACTGGGAGCTAGATCTGGTCTGTAGGGTGGATGGCCGATCTCCTTGTAGTCCCCTTTCTTCACAGCTTCCTTTGCAACAAGAGCTGTGTGCACAGGCGCGTTGTCATGAAGAAGGCGCACACCACCACTCAGCTTTCCTCGCCTTTTCTCTCTGATGGAAGCACGTAGTCTGTGCAGTAGGCCAACATAGTACTCCCCAATTACTGTGGTGTTCCCCTCCTTGAAGTCAATGAAGAGTATTCCTTCACAGCGCCAAAAGATTGTGGCCATGTTCTTTTTGGTTGACTGAGTATCCTTGGTCTTTAGAGATGGTGCTTCGACAGGTTTACGACACTCCATTGATTCTCTTTTGGACAGGGGATCATAGTAGAGAACCATTGTTTCATCTCCTGTAACAATGGCTTGCGAAACTTCTCTCTCGTTGCCGCGGCAGAGCTTCAAAAATGCCCGACAACAGGTGACTCGTTGCTGCTTTTGAACCGAGGAAAGAAGACTAGGCACTCGTTTTGTACTAACGTTATTCGTGTTTAAATGTTCATGAATAATTCGAAGGACTGTTGTTTTAGAAAGGCCCAACCTTACTCCTATTTCTGTAACTTAGAGCCGCTGGTCAGTCTTCCATAATTTCTCCTTCCACAAGAGTGTTCGATGTTTTCAGGTGTGAGCACCTCTAAGGGATGACCTGCACGCTCCTTTCTCGACCTGATCGATAAAGTTTGGCCCATTATTTTACGATAGAATATGAGGGAGATGCTTCCCATATACACCGTCCAATCACTGTTTAATTTCATCTGGATTAAGTCCTTCTTTTGTGAAAAACTTAATAACACCTCGAAACTCAATTGTGAACATGTCACAATCTTCTACACATAGCCTTCTTTATGCAACTATATCTGAACAGCTGAACACAGCGAAGCGGAAGTTACAGCTACAATTATTTACTTAACAGATAAGGTATTACACCAGATAAGTGTTTTGTAAAGTCAATAATCCTTATCAGCGAGGCCGGAAACTTATGGACCTACCCTCATAAATGTTCAAAGCATTAGATTAACGAAATTGGCTGCTACCGGTGTAGGCGTGTCTTACCTCGCTAAGAAGGTGTTGTGTGCATGTAAAGGGAAGCCATATAGGACGTAATGCGATAAATTCATCAACTGTAACCTTCGCTTACTTACCGCCTGTGACAGACGATGTTCAAATTTCACTGTGTTCCTCACTCATTGCAGAGCCGCTGTACAAGGCGTGTGATCCTGTAAAGTTAGTACACTTTCTGAAATTGGTTGGCTTTAAGGGATATTAATTGCACGAATTTGTTATCTAACTGCGTGGTAGTTTTCCTTTAGTAATTTACCTTGTCGTGATGATTGACGCAAACTAAGAGTAGGTTTAGAGCAGTGGTGCCACTCCTCATCGCCGCACATCAATCTGGTTCGAAACATAAAAATGCTTGTATAATCGAAAGCATGTAACCAAAACGTAGCCTAACCTAAAAATATGTACTACTGTAACTATTACTGCAAAGGCATTGCGGTAATAGTTCTACAGAAAGCCAAAGTGGCAGCTTGTTGGAATTTTTGAACACTTAAACACTGTAAATGATGGTTTAAAAAGCCGAGGTGTTATTATAATAACAACTATAGATAAAACCAGCATATTTATAAATAAATATGTGTTTTGGCGCACTACTGGACAAATAAAACTTGCCTGCACGCGCTCAACAATTTCTTCAGTCACTATTGGCGGACCACTTACAGAAACATCCTGAAGTTGTAAACTGCTCATACCACCGCCGAATGGAGTTGGCAGATTGTGTATCTTTTTTTAAATTTTTTCTGAAGTGTCATTGCATTGTTATGACACTTATCCTTATACGTAGTACAAATTCTCGAGCTCCTAGAGCTCTACCTCTGTGGAGAGAGAGAACCTAACTCCTCAGTCCTGAACAGGAGATGGCAGAACAGTGCTGATGCACATATTTCTGTGCGTGGCTGCTTGTAAAAGTGTAAATTTTGCATGTAACCTATGCGTCGCCCTTCGTAATTTTCTGGCTGCAATATTGTTCGTTTTTCACTTTTTACTAGGCGTTGTCTAAATGGAGTTTGTAATTGATTTATTTATATATACACCTTAACGCTAGCCTCGGGTAAATCCTAGAAATCGGTGGACAAAGTGGATAGAGGAGAGTAAATCACTCTCAAATATAGACAGCATGACGCTGTAACTGTCTGAGCTATCATGCCGTTGTGCTTGAGAGCTTTATTACTTTCGGCTTTTTCCGCTATCGCTCGGGACTGGTTCGAAACTGCCGCTCTAGCAGCTCGAGAATTTGCACAAAGTGCAAGGAAAAGTGTTACGACAGACTGGTGTATGAAATTCAAGCACGACATATGCTTTCAGGGCATGTCGCCATCTTTAATAATTTCTAACTGTTGCTCTCTCACAGCAAAAATCCGAAACACGACTGAAAGAAAGTAAAACCTTTTGATTTGTACTGTGTCCTGTGAAGTTTTATGTCCAGTAATATGGTCACAGTAAATTTGTGAAGGCGCTTCAATCATTTGTAATAACTCCTGTATATGCATGCAAAATTTATTTTGTAGTACGTTTCTAAAAGAACGGTTCTCATAAAGCTCATTATCTTCCACTTACATCTTTACTTTCGTATAACGGTTTATTTACTAGATCTTCAGCATAATTATATCGCAAAATATGATAAGTAATCATTTCTGCTGGTTCTTAAGGGTATTCCAAATAATTTCAGCGTGGAAACCTTCCGCCATTTTCTTTAGTGCCAAATGACATTAATTAAGGCGCGTTAACCATAAAAAAAACTTAGTAAAACACAAATTTGAACTAAGTGCCAAAATACACAAATAAAGAGTGCCAAAAATGTGTATACACTTCAAGCAAAGAAAAACTGTGTTAACATAACAAAGCTGAATTCACACAAACAGAAAATGATGAGCACTAATCATCTTAGACTTTTACAGTTACTTATGCACAAGTCTTGGCATGAAAACTTTCGACTTTGCTAATCCCAGTCTCACGTACACATTGCTTTGTAGATTTCTGCGGTGATTGCTCAAAATGTTCCAAAACCATAGCCGAGGACGCGGGGCTTGTTGCTGTGTGAGGTGCCCCAGATCTACCCTTGTGCACATCGCATTCGGTACCATTTGTCTCAAATTTGCCTCGAACGCTTGCAATTGTTAGTCGTGTTGGCGGTTCTGTACACACGTCTCCATTGCCTTTGAACTTCAACAACATTCTCGGTTTTCCAATACTACTTCAAAATTGCTTTTCGCTGTTCAAACGATAATCTGACTCCATTTTATTGTAGCAACGCTATCATAAAGTAATGTGAGTCACATATGTTTACAGAACATCATACGATAATCTTGACTTCATCTGTTCTTTGTCACCTAGCAACGCTATCATAATGTATGTGAGTCACATTTGTTTACAGACATCATACTACACATTACTGTTGTTTTTCGGTCCGACTTTAAAATACATTAAATAGATGTCTACTGTGAAAGTGTGTACACCTATTACGGCCTTCTCGGTATTGAATAAGCGTTCGGTTATAATTGTAAGAAAAATTGTATAATTGTGCGTCATATTTATTTTAAGTGTACACTATTTTTCTCCAACAATGTGACTGTTTAGAAACGACTGAAATATAACAATCTAAATCAATTTCTTCTTTATTTCCGTACTTACGTGAAAAATTGTTGATTTATTGTGTTACAGACGCTCTTTAACATCTCAGGTCATTCACAGCATGAAACGGACGGTATATTTTTCTAAGAGGCCTCTTTTTTTTCAGGCTTGAGGTTCTTTTATATGCCGTAAATATACAACATGGGACCCATGACTTTACTTACCTTCCGAAGGATGCCATACTTAGGATTTTTTACGCCCGAAAAAATCCATCGATTCTGTCCGGAATTGAACCCGCGATCTTGGGTGTAGGAGGCAAGCGCATGAAGAACGCTTTCTACGTCATATATATTTTGATGGTTTTCACTTTGTTACTCCTATAGCGACCTTTTAAATAAATCCAATTTTGTGTTTTATGAAGCATGTTTTGGGTAGAGAGTCTATAATCACTTTGTTAATTTAATGGTAAGCATTCTCGTGTTAAAATTCTATGACAGCACATTTACCTACAATGTGTTCTCCGTTACTTGTGACGTAAACAAATTCTAATGTATCACTCCGCGGTGTATGGCTCCAATTGATTAAATAGTACTATTAGTGCTACAAACAGCTGATGCAACGTGTTTAATTGTTAACTGGTTACTATTTACCAACTTGACTAATAAACATTCAGCACGATAGTTTTTTAACCACTTTGCAAGAAATTTCCTTGACCGAGTTTTACAATACTAACAGGACCAACACATGCTACCGCCATGGCGCCTCTTTGCATGCATAAATCACTACAATTAAAATGCATAATAAGATATTAATGGCGGCTGGTATCTCTCAAGAGTATTATAGTATTTACTAAGATTAGATAAGATTACATTGCATAAGGGGGGTTTATTGGCGTTTTATCGACCTCACGCCCGTCACCCTTGTTGTGCAATGCCATAGAGATGCTTTCACTGTTTCCCAAAATCTGTTCCTTGAACAAGTTGCAGTATTTTGGTTTCAATGCCAGTCTTCCATGGTTAAGAGTAAGCCTTAACCTGAATGGTTAATCAAACAGGATGTGCGAGGCAAATTCGTCACCGTGTTTACACATTCTGCAAACGGGTTCATCTTTATGGAGTCCCACTTTTCGTAGATGTTTCCTAAACTGACCATATTGAGTAATTAACACAACTACTTTCCTTTTTCCTCTTCTGTCCAGTTTTAGGAGAGATGAAAAAGAAGTTACTAGAACATAGGGCCAATTTCCCAGCTTGTTTTTGTCCAGGATAGGAATGCTACCGAAGTTGGTGTTTTTGCCCAATCCACGTTTTTACTGCGGTTTTAGCAGAACATGTACTGATTCCACCCGGGTTCAAGGCCAACAAACGGTGTATCAGCACCCTTTGTTGGCGGCTGATCTATTTTTTCATTTCTACAAACGCCCTGATCTCCAGCACGCACTGCAAGTTCAAGCCTGTCAAAAGTAGGGCAATCATAGCATTCTGGCATTACCATACCAGTTTAAATTTTACTTGGTAAAGCATCTTTGGCTATCTGAGAGGATGAGAATTCGTTTTCCATGGTACAGTATTTTATAATTTGGTGGTCTCAATGAAAACTAGTCATTATTAAAGTTTAAACTGTAACTTCTTTAGGGACTTCTGTGCGTAAGATCAGAGACGTCCTGGGGCCAATGAGAAAATAGCTACACCAAGTTGTTATATTTACTCTTGGATAAAAGTAACAGCGAACAGGTGATAATAATAAACAAAGTGGTGAAAGGCTTCGATGCTGAAATTACTATTTGGAATATGATGAAAAAGAAGCGAGAATTGTACAATTGTTGAAAGGCACGTATTGTGATTAGTTTACCTCTGGTTGTATTTCAAAGCGCCTTTCAACATATATGTTACACATTATTTTCATTCTACCATATTGTAATGTAACTAAATTAATTTTTATTGTTATTTATTTTATTTTGAAAAGTTATAAATAACAATTAATATTTGCTCACGTGTCTAATGAGTAATGCGTTAGTGTATTGTTACTTATTGTTAATTTTATTGAAACATTTAGTAGGACAATGATATGAACGTTAATTGAAAATTATAATGGAATTTGACGGCAGTGATAAAGATTTTGGAACTCCACCTGCGGTGGTTGATATGAGGAATGCTTTGCTGCCTGAGAAATCTAAAACACGGTATGAACGAGAACGTGATTTATTCACAGATTGGTGCAAAAAGAAAAATGTCAGGATAATTAGCGAGAATGTTATGTTGGCGTATTTTCTGTAGAAATCTTCAACATTATGATCTATCTATTTCATAAATTCCTCGTTATATCCGAGTCATAGTGTTAATATACCAAGGTTTGGAGGTTTGATCGTCGTCTTGAAAAGAAAATCTGTTGGATATGTAGCAAACAAGTCCAGTGTTTTCACATGTAAATTTTTGGTGGAAGTTGCTGATGCGCAATGTTGCTGGCGCTTGTCGCAGAGATGAACTTGTGAAGAAGGACCTCGAATGTTTTCGGAGAACTTTCGCTACATTATTTGTGGATGCTGGAGGAGATGTACTGAAGTTTAAGAGACTTTTGGTTGGAGATCATCGGAGTTGCAGAGCGATATGTGGACGACTTCTTGAACAGTAAGGTAGAAAGCTGCGTTAGAATTATTGGAAAGTCACCTGATGAAGACAGCAATAACGTTGGCGCTCTCGCAGCAGTGAGGTGATGTCAGGAATCCATGAAGAATTGTGCACGCCCAGTTACGAAGAAAACTCCTGTTTCAGATCCTACTGTTGTTAATAAAGTGCCAGGAATTAATTTTACCCTCGTGTAATATAACTATTTACATTAACAGTAAGTCATTTAAATTTCTTGAATAATTTCGTAAATTCATTATATTAAATAGTGAGATATAGCAAGACTGCTACTTAAATTGTAATTTACAAAACAGTGGAGCAAAGAAGTTGTGCAAATTTACTTTGCAGCAATAATCTTCAATTATTTTATTCCATTTCCGTTATACAGCTACTTTCACTTCTAAAATTAGGTAGAGATGGAGTTACATTACGATGTTACTGTAAAAATTGTAACCATGTTGGTATTAATGATTTTGAAAATCTGGAGAACGTTTCATGAAATATACAGACTCTGTAAGGAAGAAGCGGGAATTATTCTGCAAAACATTGATGGCTGGTTATGATGTAGGCAAAGAACTTGAGTAAAGCGATCGCCTAAAGTTGCTAACATATGTGGCATGAATAACCCTGAAAATACCTAAAATTTTACTCCAAATCTCATAAATTACAACTTAAAATTGAGCATTAATATTTATTAGCAGAACATAAAATAGCAATCATATATAAGTTGTGGAATTCTACACAAACTTAACCAAATAAAATTACACGACAATACTACAACACATACATAAAACTATAGTTAGTTGCTTTCTCCGGAATTCATTTCAGTTCACCTTCTCTTTCATCGTTTGCGCTTTTTGAGAAATCTTTAATTGCTTTATTAAGCACAACGTTATATCCTCTTTGTACTTTCAAAGCGTAATCTCTTTGTTGTCTCTCTTTGCATGCTGAAGTCGTTTAATTGTGTCTTTGGAGCGTTTATTTTTCTTTGATCATTGAAAATTATTTTACAATTAGAAAATACTATCTTTCAAAGCTGCAGTGGAATATGGTAAACAAAGAAGACACTTAATTTAGGGAACATTAAAGCATCAATGCCTAATTTCATTTTGTTTACTGTGGTCCAAAATATACCAACACTTTCTTACTTTGAACTTGCTCTATATTTCTTCACAAACGCCAAACTCTGTCTATAACAGTAGTGTCGTATAAAAATGAAAGAAATAAAACGTTCTAGGATTAATATATATATATATAAAATAACAGTAACTAGAAATGCAGAAAAGGATAAAACACTAAGAAAAAGTCACATATTGTTATCGCTATATGTCGAACTACTAGAGTTATTCTATGACAAGAAGACAAGTGAAGGTGATAAAAGTAAATATTGAATATCGAACGTAACGTTATGCATAGAAACAGATGAAACTAGAAATGAGAGTGTGGGGGGAAAAATTAATACGTAAGATTTAAACCATGTGGTATACGCACTTTATGTAAAAATATAGCTGCCATTTCTCTATCTCTGAGTAAACTTTCAGAGCATTATGTAAGTAAAGCATCAATAAGAGTTAGACTAAAAGCATCATCAAAATCCTTACAGTGAGATAAGGCATGTTGGGCAACCGGCAAGGGAGACTTGGTTTTAACAGAACGTCTATGATTGTTCATACGTAACGAAACAACAGTAGAAGTTAAACCAATATAAAATGCTTTGCAAAGCTTACAAGATAACATATATACGACGTCCTTGGAAGAACAGGTAGCAAATGAAGAAATGTTAAATTCTCTGGATAAATTACGGCTGTGAAATGAATTGCACGGCATAATTAGTTATAACACAATAAGAAAGCCAACGTCTATGAGAGAAAATATCCCTATATCACCAGACGCGCTCTACATTCATAATTCCCTAAACCAGGGATATATCCCAGTATTGGCAACAACACGCCCACCTGTGGACAATAACAAGTTCGCTGTAAATAAATGGTCAGCGAAAGTGGAGAAAGTAGCATTAGCCAACATACTTTTTTAATGTAAAAAAATGAAAAATTGTGAAGAAAAAAAAAACATATAATTGGTAACTACAAAATAACAAAACAGTTAATTATGCACCTTATAATAGTACAAATAGAAAGTAAACATGAAAAACTCATATTTTTATGGTAATATTAGTATTGCAGTTACTATGATTATTTTACTTGCATGACGTCATCTTAAAATCGACCAATGAAACGAAACAACATTTTGAATTTTGGCCAATCACAGCTGAATATCACAGAGAAATTATCGAAACATTTTTCAAATCCCCTTTATCACACGATGTGCATTTGTCTATACCTCCACAATATAATTCCTAAGCACGCATCACTGACCACTTTTCTATGTTTTCATTAATTTTAAATTTAAGTAACTTAATGTGTATTCACTTCAAGCAAAGATTTTTGTGTATTCAGCCAAACAGTCTGATATAATTTTATAAATTATGTAACAATATCTGCCTAAACAACCACATCCACTAGCGGACCATTATCCATACAGTCCAATCTGGGTTCCTGTGATTTTTTTCCTGTTTCCATTTGTCAGAAAGAAACTTGAGGGATCATTCATTTTGGGGGCCTGGAAAATGTTATGTCCTATGACAAAAATATGTGTGACTGCTTCAATGATTGGTTCCGGAAGATGCGAATTTGTGTCAAGATTGGGGGAGATTACTTAAAAAATAAATACACAGAGTTTGTGATTTGTGGCCTTCTATTTAGCAAAATACCGAAAATTAAATAACTAGCCTCGTATTTCTCAATATTACTTCCTTCCAGGACTGCACACTTGATTCGTCAGAAAAGAATGTTTTGTCAAATTGTGTGAAAGTGACATGATATCCTCACTCAACAAGAATTTCTTTCCACCGTGCCTAATATTTAAGTTAAGTAATGGGAACAAATCGAACTTATAGGAGAAAAGAGTAAATGTGGATTCAGTTCGGAGCCCATTATGTGCCTCCTTACCATCTTGCCTGTCCTGCTGAAAAGATCTTTTGTTCAACATTTTTGGCCAGTTTACCTTTAATTCATTTTTCAAATTGTCTACAATACTTTATAATAACGTGTTATCATTATATGTATTCCAATTAGTAGGACTTTCTGCAACATGGGCCACATCTGACTGAAACTATCTCATATACTCTTCTATGAAGGCATTCTTTAACATGACCTTTAACGAATTTTCATGCCATCTCATTGGAATTTACTTACATTTTAATTTACCATCTCTTAGCTAAGGGTTTTAACCGTGCATATAAATAATGATTCAGAGGTTATTGCATTCCTTGAGACTTCATTCACCATACCAGGGTAAGTCATTAGATAAGCTACCACGAATATGAAACAAAAGTACTGATTTGAAAAATACTTTGTAATACTTTTCAACATAATCTCGTTGTAGAATGAGGCACTTGCACATTATTTCACAAACCCTGCAAAATCTAGCAGCATAAAATTCTTTGGGTTGCTGTCAAAACCAAATGGTGACTTCCCTTTCTACAGCTTCGTTGTCAGGGAAATGTTCTCCATAAAGATGATGTTTAAGAATACCGAACAAATAGAAGTCTATCGGAGAAAGGTAGGGGATATAAGGAGGATGCTTGAGGACTTTCCAATTGCAATTCGCTGTGTCTCATTTGCCTTGTTGGCAGTATGAGGACACGCGTTGTCGTGCAAAATTAACACGCCTGGTTGCCTTCGTTCAAAGTACTTACGAAGATGTTCCTAGAAGTCGGCATTTGTCCTTGAGGCTAGAATGTTGTGAGCAGTATCCTTCGTGATTCCAGAAGACGGTGAGCACGGTGGATGGTGTCACTATACACTTTTTTCGTAGGCGATGCAGGATGTTTTCGCTACATTGGCGCACGATTTGTCTCGGGTTGGTAATGGGTGAACCCAAAACACATAACCTGTCATAATTCGGTTTAGCATATCATGTTCTTCATCGCGGTGGCGACTGGGATAATGGCGATTATAGTGTCTATAGTTCCTCTTCTGCCTGCCCAGATTAAATCTTCAACACGTTGCAGTTTCGTTTGTGTGGCAACCACCTCTACCCGCCCTTCAGAGAACTTCTGCACCCAACTGTAAACAGCTTGACGTGAAAGGCACTTCATGTTATGGGAGAAGTTACTTTATGAATATTCTTTGACTCCACAAATTTTGACCACACTTCCTCAAAGGTGTAGTCATCTTGCAACTGCAGTTTTGCTATTGTAAACATCGATGGTTTCATGTCGAATGTCACTAATTGCCACCGGGCTAATACTGTCATCTAGTGGGAATAGTTTCAGGTACTCATTCAAACATGTAGCACCCCACATCAATTTGTAACTTACAAAATCCGTTACCCTCTTTAGTGCAATTTATAAATTGTTATTCTCTCATGCCTCATTGTTTGTTTCCTTTTGAAATTGTCATAAAGTGATTTTAACTGTTTGACATTCTGTTTCACATTTTGTTACTATTATATTTACAAGCAAAACTTTTCCATTAGCCACCTTTTGTTTCAAAGCTTCATCATCGATATGTTTGTTTTCAATTACATTAATATACTCCGAAAGCAGATTAACCAACACTGCTTTTTTCACAGCACAGATATTACTATCAAGTACTCTCTTTTGTTAGCTGTACTAGCACATCAGGTCTGTGCTTCATGCAGTCAATAACATTTCAATTTTCAAGTTACGTTCATATGAAACATTGCGTTACACGTATCTCATCCTTAGTAAAAATGTTATCGCAGGAACGTCTGGGTGTGACAATCATTTGTTAACACATCTTTTGAGTAGATTTAAGGAAGATTTGTGGAAACATGCATTAGTGTTTTCTGAATAATCCGAAAACATTTAGTGTACTTTATGACGACCTGTAGTCTAGCTAATATTAAAATGAAAACTATATTATAGTACTGAGAATTTAAATGTAACTAGAGTGGCGTGGTTTTTGTAAAAAATAGACTGACTCATGGTATGTTAAAAGTAATGAAAAATATTACATACACATCCTTTTCAAAATTATGGCATATGGCTATCAATAATGTATAGGAAAATTAAATTTCATTGCATGCAATATTAAAAAAGTTCTCTTGCGGCTGCAAAACTCGTCTTTAAATCTATTTTATATAATTTAATATCTCCGGTTTTTTGTGCATGTACATCAGTTATTTTTAAAGGTGTTTCACTGAACATTTTACTGCCCCTTTCTATATAATTCTTGCAAGATCTGGCACCGTTCCGTTACAGTTAAAAAGTATATAGAAATGGAGGGAAAATGAGTTATAGATGAAGAATTATCAACCTATTATACGGACCACCTTCCCTCGTACACTAGAATAGAATTTAGTGAGTTTAAGAATAAATTTAAAAATAAAGTTACTGTTAAAACAAAACAATTGATATTATTCCAACCACGATACAATTGAACATAGAGAAATACTACATTTTATATTGATATCGTCTGCATCCTGGACGCTCTGTTAAGGTTCAGCTTCTATAATATCGCAGAAGAGGACAGAATAATCACACGGGCTGTGACCTTAGCTACCTACACAGTAATGAAAACACTACGTCGTCTGTTATTTTTTTATTAGTGTTTAGCGCCCGTTTAACTATTGAAGTATCAAAAGTGTTGGACACTGATATATGAAATGAAATGTTAATGGGAAAGGGTTTTTTTTTTTTTTTTTTTTTAAAGGATAGAAGGAAGCCAGGTCTAAGCTTAGGATCGGTTCCGGTAACCATACTTGCCTCGTAAACCCAAGATTGCGAGTTCAAACCCGACCAGGATCGATGGACTTTTTTCGAGCGTAAAAATCTTAAGCATGGCTTCCTTCTGAAAGGAGGTGGGTCCCATGTCGTAGATTTATGGTACGTAAAAGAGCCTCAGGCCTGAAAGAAGAGGCCTCTGAACAAATTTATCGGCCGTTTCACGTCCTGAATTGAATGGAACACTGATGGACTCAGATTTTTTGTTTGTTTGATTTATTTACGGGCGCTCTTTAACATCTTAGTTTATCAGCGTCCCATTCTATTCAGGGCACGAAACGGCCAACACATTTTGCTCAGAGGTCTCTTCTTTCAGGTTTTTCATGCCGTAAAAGTACGACACGGGACCCACGGCTTTACTTCCCTTCCGAAGAAAGCCATACTTAGGATTTTTACACCCGAAAAAATCCATCGATCCTGACCAGTTGAACCCGCGATCTTGGGTTTAGGAGGCAAGTATGGTTACCACTACATCACCAGGACCGACTATGACCTGAGATGTTAAAGAGCATCTATAAATAAACCAAATCAACAACCTAAGTTTAGGGTATCTCCCAGGCATTTGCCACTTATAAGGATTGAGGAAAACCTGTCATGGGAGGACGGTTCTGGCGAGTATTGAGCCCCAGACCTCCTGCTCACGAGTCCGCGTCTCAAAGACCTTGGCCACCCAAGCCATTCCCCTTCACCTCTCTTTGGCAATAAGGTAGAAATTCACTACTGCATTTATGCAAGACCGACTCACCCTTTGGCCATATTACTGGTGATCGGTGATCTATGCACTGGTTCAAATTAGAAAGCATTTCAACTCGTCAATAAAATTAATACATAACTAGCATGCACACGGATATTGAGTAGGCTGCGTCTTACTGCCTCAATAGATGCTTCGCCAGTGGTAGTATTTGATTTGAATTGTTTCAAGAAAAAACATAGAGAAGGGATTAGGTACCAGTTCATATTTCTGTAATATTAATAGCTGTAATATCACATAAAATATTTTTATCTTACAATAAGCTATTTTTTATTCTTTCCAAATTCAAAGAACAATAAATATTTGTTTGTTTATTTACTCTGGCAAGGGTTAACGACTTAGGGCTTTCTCTTTCCTTCTACTAGGCAAAAACAAAACAAAACAAAAAAAAAATAAATATAAAATAAAATAAAATAAAGACAGAAAATTACAGAGTTCAATAAATATATTTATATATAATGCAGAAAAAAGCCAAATCAAATATATATACGGGATACATGTAAATATATCAACTTTTTAATATACAGAGTGATTATAAAGCCTCGATCCATTTTTGTGAAAAAACGATATGAGATTCAAACCAATATGTAAGTACATAGTCCAACTAACCACATGAACACCCTGCACTTCCACACACAGCTCCTAGCGACGCACCCCTTCACGAAACACTTTTTTTATCACTACAGGTGTGATGTTGGACACCGCATGCCTGATACGCTCCTTTCAAGTGACTAATGGAGTTGATTTTCACTTTGTTCACTTGTGACTTTACACATATCCATGCAGTCGGTCCTGGTGGTGTAGCGGTAACCATACTTGCCTTCTAAACCCAAGGTCGCGGGTTCGAACCCGGCCAGGACCAATGGATTTTTTCGGGCGTAAAAATCCTAAGTATGGCTTCCTTCGGAAGGGAAGTAAAGCCATGGGTCCCGTGTCGTACATTTACGGCACGATAAAGAACCTCAAGTCTGAAAAAAGAGGTCTCTGAGCAAAATTTATCGGCTGTTTCATACCCTGAATTGAATGGGACGCTGATGACCTGAGATGTTAAAGAGCGTTCTTAAATAAACAAAACAAAACAAAAAATACATATCCATGCAAAAAAGTCAGGATTTACTTTCCTTCCGAAGGAAGCCATTCTTCGGATTTTTAAACCGAAAAAATCCATTGGTCCTAGCCCGGATCCAACCCGCGATTTTGGATTTAGGAGGCAAGTATGGTTACCGCTACATCACCTGGACCGACTTTCCACATCAAGTGATAGATACTTTCATTGCGGCATTGAATCCACTATGGAGGTACTAACAATTGATTTTATATCAGCAAACACTGCTTCTAGAGGAGAATTTTTTTCTATTTACTTTATTTTTGTTATTCCCACCAAGAATCTCCACCCTTAGGGCAAATCACATGCTGTGCGTGCATTGTCGATAACTTATAAATTATATCGTTTATATGGCTTGCTTTATATCGTTTGCAGTATTTACGAAATTTATACCTACCAAAATCTCCCCGCCCTTCCCCGTATCTATTAACTGTGCACAACTCTGAAATCTACGTCATTTTCATGTAAAATATATTAACAAATCCCAACCTGGTTCACATTTATTCAATTAAAAATACAAACAAAAGAACAAGTTGCCCACCCCACCGCCACGGGCTGCCGAGGTCGTTAAGACGCTGACTCGTGAGCGGGAGATCTCGGGTTTGAATACCAGCAGCACCGTCCTCCCTGAACGAGGTTTTTCCAGGTTTTCCTCAGTCCTCATAAATGGCAAATGCCGGGGAGGTACCCTAAACTTAGTCCTGGAACGTTTCCTCCCTTAAAAATAAATCCTTTCCCAATATATCATGTAATATCGGGGTCCACCGCCTGTAATGCCTCTGTAGCAAGAACGGGCGTTAAACCTCATTCATTCATTTTCATTGCCATTCTTGGCAGACCCATGCCATTAAAGCAGAATGACCACCAAATCAAAAAGAAACTTCCCACACATCGTTATATATACTTACTGAGAAATAATAGCCAACTTATTTTATGAGATGCTCTAGTTGACTATGAGGAAAGGGGGCGTGGTGACAGCCTCGCCGCCATGTTTAAGAGACGCATTTAAAGGGCTAAAATGTAAATTATCATCCCACAATGTTTGTGCCATTTTGAAGGGGAAAGTCTTTACCTTTTTAAAGTCAAAAAATAATTGTTATTATATAAAATCACTTCGCAGTATCTATCCTTAACATTACAGAAAAAAGTAGAAGTGCTAAAATAAATGGAGAGGGGGGAAAATGTATAAGGAAGAAAAGAGCATTGCTAAAGATAACGGATTGCCATAGATTTCCTTTAATACGTAATATCTTTTTAATATTGTTTAACGCCCGTTTCTACTACACGGGTCAACACTGATGATATATGAAATGATATATTGGGAAAGGAATTATTTTTAAGGAAGGAAACATTCTAGATATAGGGTACCTCCCCGGCATTTGCCATTTATGAGGACTGACCTGCAAGAAACCTCAGTCAGAGTGTACTGTCCTGGTGGGATTCGAACCCCAGACCTCCCGCTCACGAGCCCGCGCCTTAACAACCGGTAACCTATAATGTGTTGTATATGTGTTTGCTAATTAGAATGTTGGATAAATTGAATTTTTTCGTATCCCTTTGAAGTTTTTCTGGGCACTATAACTTCTAACTCATTGTTGAGAGTATTGTTGGGAACCTAACGGATCAAAATCTACTGACGTAGACAACATAAATAGCATATTTGTTTTAAACCTTTCGCAAAGACAACACACATGCACCATACAAGAACTTTTACTACAGCTGCAGAAATGTTGTTACGTGTAATAAAGTTAACTTGCGTGCATTCAATCCATTAAAAATAATTACATAATATCCATTTGCTAACAATGACAAATGTTTAGTTTTCATGCGAAAGTTGAAAGGGCAAACTAATGTAGCCGTGAATTTCTTAGAAACATTTAACGTTTGTTCTTTCCATGATTATATGATAAGATAAGACAGTATCGATTGCAAGTTACAAGCATAAAGAGGTCAATGTGATGTTTAGATGCGACTATTTCATTTGTATGACGTTATCTTAAAGACTAATGAAATGAAACAACATTTTGAATTTTGTTTTCTTAATTTTCGATGTAGAAATTGCTCTTATTCTTCCAATAACAATTATTCCATTCTATTCAAGTATCATTACCAATCACAACCGGATATCGCAGGGAAATTATCGAAAAAAATTATCAAATCTCTTTTATCACGCGATGTGTATTTGTCTTGTGGTCAGTGTAACCAACTCTATACCTCCGCTATAAAATTCATCACTGACCACTTATCTATGTTTACAGTAATTGTAAATTTAACTAACTTAATGTGTATTCACTCAAACAATTGTTTTTGCGTATTCAGTGAAACAGTCTGAAATAATTTTGTAAATTATGTAACAATACCGGCCTAAGCAACTATAAATCTTAATAAACACGTTGTTCAGATTGGTAACAAGTTTTCTCTGTTGGTATTAGTAAATGTAACGTAGCGACTGTAATAGTCAATTTTCGTCTATTTTAGTCTCACGGTTTCTAAATAGATAGATATTCATTAGTAAGTATAACATTTTATACAATTGTTAACATTCCGAGCGCGTATTTCAAATATGTATTACTTTTACACTTATTCTATTCATGGTTCTTCTCTGTTGACATTACTGACAATCGACATTCGTTATGCTGCTAGATAGCTTGAAAAGGTAAAGTGCTCATAATACAAATATACAATTATTACAATTTTGTAAGTCAAGGGAATTGTATTTAAATTCTTATTTTATTAATGAAATAGTCTCAATAAATATTATTCGAGGGTCTGAGATTGCCGATAAATTCACTTACTACGTTTATGAGGATTGATATCCTCACACCCTCTTGTGTCGGTCCTGGTGGTGTAGTGGTTACCATACTTGCTTCCTATACCCAAAACGCGGGTTCGAACCCGGCCAGGACCGATGGATTTTTTCGGGCGTAAAAATCCTAAGTATGGCTTCCTTCGGAAGGGAAGTAAAGCCGTGGGTCCCGTGTCGTACATTTACGGCACGAAAAAGAACCTCAAGCCTGAAAGAGAGGCCTCTGAGCAAAATTTGTCGGCCGTTTCACGCCCTGAGTTGAATGGGACGCTGATGACCTGAGCTGTTAAATAGCGTCCTTAAATAAATCAATCAAAAAAAAAAAAAAAAAAAAAAACACCCTCTTGTGATATTACTTGTGATAATTTTCAAACTTGCGCCACTGGAATTCTGAAGTGTCACTTTTTATGGAGAGAGCACGCCTTAACCGCATGTAGTAAACCTTCTATCATGTTAAGTGCATATAAAGCATATCTTAATCGGTAAACTGGAACTATCTGAGTTATGTTTTAAATCTTAAATCTTATTTTACTTATTACGATCGCCGTTTTCGAATATCTTGTAAACAGAAATACATTTCAGAGTATCACTTTTTAGATTATCAACATTCTGCAAGAGGAGATCAAAAAATAACTGAACTTATTTTAAAACTGGTAAATAATGACTGCTTAATTCATCTTCATCTACAGGCTTTCGAAATATTCTGCCTTTGACAAAATACTAAGATTCCATTATTAAATCACTGTTTAAACATTCTAACGTTCTTTTTTTAAATCTGTTCAGTGTATCCGTAACACATTATTTGGTTCTCATCACTTTTAAAATGACGAGCACTCTTATTTTTGCTGAAGGAGATACATGAAAGTTATATGACACTTGGTCTGAAGAATGTGGTATGACCTCGTCTAATTCTTCAGTAATTTTTTGAATTGTGTGTATATGATGAGAATAGCATTGTACTGGCGTAAGATCCAGCAAGACTTTGTCTGTTATGGGCAATTTTCTTCTTCAATACACCTCAATAGTAATTGGTAGTAACCGTAAGTTGTACTGTCGCAGCTTGATCGTACAGGATGCCGTTGTTGTCGATAAATATGAAATGCATCATGTTTCCTGCATTTGCCTGAACATAGGCTTTCTTGGGCTTTGGAACCGTGGATGTTTCCATTGTGAACTCTACTGTTTAGTTTATAGGTCATTATAATGGAACCAGGCCTCTCTGCAAGGCTTTGTTTTCATCTCGCCAAAACCTTCCAACCCATTGTTGACATATCATGGCGTTCGGCACATGTGGCACCAACTTCGCTGCAACTTTTCGATAGGTAAGAGTGTTGCGTATTATGTCTTCATGCGTACAATTGGCAAAGAATGACCTTCTTGTACAATAAAGTAATTGTATTCGCACTGACTTAACTTTTTGCAGTTACGGGTCTTCCAGAATTAGAAGGCTTCATTGCTCTGCTTAAATCGTTTATGCCTCTCACATACTTGTATTCTGACAATATTGAGGTGATGTTATTGGAGGATATGGAGGTATGAAGTATGCAGGTGCTAGTGATTTTGTATACGGATGATATGGTACAATATTCTAAGTCGATTGACGAGAGGACTAGATTGACTTTGGACCTACTGCGAAGAGTGGTTAACCACCGTTAATGTGAATAAGACAAAAACAATAGCTTTCAAGAACGTTTCAGTTAGCAGTAGGGCGGAAACATAGACATACCCGGGACAGACACTAAATAATTTGAAGACTTTCGTATACTTTTACAATGAACGGAAGGTGAACAGCACAAAGCAGCAGTGAAAGCAGCAGAAACGCTTCCCAAACTGTCTGTAGATGTACTGGAAACAGCCTGTAGAACACTAGTAAGATCTACAATGATATATGGGGTAGAAATTTGGAAATGGGAATAAGCTGCGGACCAGTGCGGATTCAGTGAGATGTTTTCTGAAAAGAAATTTGGGGCTGGGGAGGGGCTCAGCCAATAGCGGATTTAAAATGGAATTCGAGGCCAACAGCGAGATCATATATTCAAAATAGTGAAATACTGGCTGCGAATTATCATGGAAACCAAAATTTAATTAGGGCATTGTGCTATCATGAACAGTTGAGGGTGAGAGGGACAAGATGTGTGAAAGCGACTGGGCTGCGCTACATTTGGATGGTGGATCAGGGAAATAGGAAGAGCGCATGGAGGAAAGTTAGGAACCGCTTAAGGGATAAGGTTAAGCAGCAAACAATTGCGTAATGCAGAGAGATGAATACGCTGTAAGCACAATCAGGGTAAAAATCAGAATGAATGATGGAGCAATACATTAACTTGCTAGACAAGGTCTCGCGGGGCTCAGAATAGGATCAATGGCGGATGAGCGAATATGAGCAGAGAATTTGTTCCATCTGTAAGGAGGAGGAATCATGGATGAATGTAAAGGTTTGGAAGAATGGAGGGGAAAGTATTTACAGCACAGATCTAACAGAGAAGGATGGTCATACTGTACTTTGTTGGCAGACAAGGAAGGAGAGTTTAGTGAGACAGCTCAGTTATGAAAAGGACGATAACAGGAGAGGAATTGGGGGGAAATAAATTGACTGTATCCAGCTGTGTACCATCCATAATGGAATTTTAATATTTTTAAAATTTATCCTTCCGGTATTTCTTCTTTTATTCTAATTTTATGTTTATTTGTTTACTTTTATTTATTTATTTTATTTTATTGCTTAATATATACGTTTCATATCTTATTGGGAATATTTAATGTAATATCTTGTGCTAAATCAAACATACCAAGGTATCATAATAGAAGGTTGACCCGTACGCCTACTAAATTGTTTTGTGGTATTGGTGCAATTGTAATAAATGTACTACTACTACTACTACTACTACTACTACTACTACTACTACTACTACTACTACTACTACTACTTCGGCTGCTACTGCTACTACTACTACTATTACTATTATTACTACTTACTACTACTACTATTACTACTGCTACTACTACTACTACTACTGCTGCTGCTGTTACTACTACTGCTACTGCTGCTACTACTACTGTTAGTACTACTACTACTACTACTAGTACTACTACTTACTACTACTACTACTACTACTATTACTACTGCTACTACTACTATTACTATTACTACTACTACTACTACTACTACTACTACTACTATTACTACTGCTACTACTACTACTACTGCTGCTGCTACTACTACTACTACTACTAGTACTACTACTACTGATACTACTACTACTACTACTACTACTACTACTACTACTACTAGTACTACTACTACTGATACTACTACTACTACTACTACTACTACTACTACTACTACTACTACTACTACTTCGGCTGCTACTGCTGCTGCTGTTACTGCTGCTGCTACTGCTACTACTACTACTACTACTACTACTACTACTACTACTACTACTACTACTACTATTACTACTACTACTTACTACTACTACTACTACTACTACTACTACTACTACAACTTACTACTACTACTGCAACAGCTACAGCTACTGCTGCTGCTACTACTTGTATTCTGTCTAATGCTTGGTAGATATATAGTTGCTGAGGTTTGCGTAGGGTAAAACAATTCCGAAGCGATGCTGCAACACCAGAATTACGAGCCTTTGTTTTCACATATGGGCTTCTCTCTCAACTGAATAGCTCCATATGAATGGCGTTCTCAGCCCTACCATACAAACGTTTGATATCTCTGCCAATAACATCCATGGAGCACCAAGGTAGTTCAGTTAAATGCAATTAAAAACAATGTGCTCATTTTTTGATTTTCCTTCTTACTAAATAAAAGCTTGCAACTTATAGTTTTATCTATTTCTTATTGGAGTGTTCTCCCCCATATTGAATATAAAGTTGCATGCTCCGGAATCAGTCACCGATGCAATGCCTGTTCGCCCCGCTTCGTTAGAGAACGCTGTAACTTCCTTTTCCGGGCTGCCAAACCGATGGCTCCACAATATTTTCTTGAGAACATGTTGCAGAGAGCAAGGCGTGGTCTGTACTGTAAATTACTCGCTCATAAAAATCCTAAGTATGGCTTACTTCGGAAGGGAAGTAAAGCCGTAGGTCCCGTGTCGTACATTTACGGCACGAAAAAGAACCTCAAACCTGAAAGACAGGCCTCTGAGCAAAATTTACCAGCCGTTTCTCGCCCTGATTTGAATGGGACGCTGATGACCTGAGCTGTTAAAGAGCGTCCATAAATAAAATCAATCAATCAATGGCTCATTCCCCCCTGATCCTGTAGGCAGAGTCCTCATTCTGCTAGTATTTTAAGATTGCATGTTACTATGTTACTAGGTTAGTGGTCAATTAAAACTTACTGGATAAAGACTGAAAGTGCAAAGTTGAGGTTAGTTAGGGTATCTGCCCGCCTGAAGTGTTCAATTATATAAGTGGGTAGTTCAATAAACAATGATCATTTTTTTTACAGCTATAACATCTCGCGCTAAAATTTAACTTGACAATATTTTGTTATCTTAATGCATGTATTAGTTAATTGTTATCACTTATGGTTCCCCTCTGTGAGAGGTGCACACAAGTTAAGACATGCATAATGGAGGTGACACGCTACAACTATATGCCGCTTTGAAATTCTGCTTTCGTCGCAACAAATCAGCCGAGTCCTATGCAATGTTGCAGGATGCATATGGAAACTTTGTTCTTCTCAATAGTACAGTATAAATTCGTTTAACATGTTTTAAGAGGGAGGGCAATCAATTTCAAAGGAAGGTGGACCCGATGATCCAGTTTGTACTCTAACAAAAGGAAACTTTAACGGCACTGCTGACACTGTTAGAAAGTATCGTGGAATAACATTAAAACATTTTCAGATCTGAAAATTTCACTAGGTGCCACCCACACGTTGGTAACATGAGAAGTGTGGGTTCCAAGATTTCTAATTCCCCAACAAAATCGCGTGCAGGTTGAATGCAGTTGAAGATGATGTTACAGGAAGATTTTTTGAATGGTGTTTAACGCACGTTTTTACTACTGGGGCACCACAGGCGGTGAACACTGATGATACATGAGATGAAATGATGAATTGGGGAAAGAATTTTTTAAGGAAGGAAACTTTACGGTCTAAGTTTAGTGTACCTCCCCGGCGTTTACCATTTATGAGAACTGAGGAAAACCTGGAAAAAAAAAAAAAACCTCAGTCAGGGAGGATGGTCTGGGCGAGAATCGAACTCCAGATCTATCGCTCACGACCTCGGCTACCCTTGGAGATTTGTAGGAATATGTGGAGCTTTTTTCAAACTTGCTGTATCATTTCAATTCTGAGAGCAAACACCCTTCATGGGGACCTACTCTCTATAAATTCAATACGGTAACTTTTCCAAATTGATGCCAGTAAAGTGAAAGTGAGTGAAAAACATTTGCTGTCTTATTTGTCCAATATCTCATCGCCTATCACACCTAGCTGATAGATGTACTAGAACTTTTATACTGAAAATTGATTGCTCTTTCCATGCCCAGGGAAAAAAAAAAAATACACAACTCCATTTGAAAAAATTAATTTGACATTGAGAAAGACATTTCAAGCACGAGTTAAGGTCGCTATTTTATGTCCCCTTAAGAGCACTTCAAATTTTTTGATGCATTTTTGTTTTATTTTGCCTTTCGTTTTGGAGCAAAATGGCCGTGACACAATAAATGCCTCACTATTATTTTCATTGTCATTTTTGGTGCCTAGAATCGATGGAGATTTGAAGAACTTTCATTGATACAACCTCAATAGCTACATTTCTTCGGAATTCGCTAAAAGCTGAATAAACACAAGGTAAAGGAATGTTTGGGTGCATCCTCGATTTGTCGCTATAGTCGGATGTCTACAGATACGTTGATATGTTTCAACCCTACTGGAGAGGATCGGTTGTTTAGCATGAACCAATGCACTGACGAGTAGTTAATGGATATCCTGGAGCTCATTGAAACTCTGCGTGCGAAGCCTGTGAATTATATAGGATAATGATTCTTCCAGGAGCTGATTAGAGCTCGGGGTTCCACCTAAGTTGCTACTTAGTGGATAGAGATTTTGCCATTAGTGACCACAAGCTATCTGTGCACCTGATATGCGGAGTTTGGGCCTATCTCGAGCAACATAGTTACTGAGTGAACGGATGGGGGCGCTTTCACCGTGGAGTAAGCTGTCGTGTAATTTAATTGCCCGACACCTACTTTCCTCTAGTAGGGCAGAAGTGAGGAAATGGATAACAAAACTTGTGAAACGCAAATGACGATTATGAGAGAGTTTGGGCTGCTGATGTTCCGAGTAGTAAACTTATGTCAGTAGTTGAAGAAATCAGACATTGCATTTGCAGATGTTTCCAGATTCTTCTCACGTTCAGTTCAGGGATTCTCTCTGTAAGATTCTTCTCGTATACTTCTGCAACATATATTCTGCAGTCTGGTTCACAGTGTCTGCTTTAAGAATCATGATGCCATTTTCTTGGGTGAAGCATAGAACACTGACATTATGGTCGCGTTTTCATGGAAAAAATTAACATGAAAGCTACTACTTAGCACGGTTTGAAACCACAGTCACGTTTGTCGCATTTTTATACGATAAGTTGTCGCTGTAAACGTGCAGAAATGCCACAACCACATTGGACTTGAGAAGAGATCATTTATATTTATTTTTATCTTGACCCGCTTAATAATGCCGAACTATGAAGAATCCCTTCCAAAATTAATGCACAAAAAACAAATTCAGTGATATCAGTCAAGGCATTAAATAGAACGTAAGACATACTAAGAGTGTTCTGAAATCATTTACAATAGCTTTTGTGCCTTATTTATTATGCAACATGGTTCAATTTACATGGGATCTGTCAATATACTCCCCACCAACGTCACTGCAGGGTTGCCCTCTTCCTGGTAAGTTTATTATTGCTTTGAGAAATCATTGTTTTAGAATACTACGCCACCACTCGTGGACAGATGTCGGAATTTCTTCTTATTTGCCGAAATATTTACCTTCTGATCCAGTAAATATGGTGGGTGTGGCACAACAATGAACCCCAGCCGCAGATGGAGTAGCATAAACTTTCTTGAGACGAGGACTTCCTGTATGTTTCCATTGCATGGATTTGAGTTTCTCCTCTAGTGTGTGGTCGTAATACCGGGATTTGTTACAGTCACCAGTTTCTCAAAAACAATCTGTATCTTCCTTATGCATTTCAGCAGCCGACGACAGAGTTCAATCCTTTTGTTCTTCTGTGACTGTATCAAGGCCCGTAAAACCCTCAATCATATTCAATTCGCCGTGAATAATGATGGCAGGGTTGCGCGGCCCAGGCCTGTCTGACATTCCAGTACATCAAATAGAATACAGCGATAAAGATTCTCTGTCCGAAATCGTCAATAATATTTTAGCTTCAATCAATAGCAGTATGGGATTTAACATGTAGAGTGGCAGTTCAATGACAGCCTATAGTCACCCCTTTTTCCTCAAAGCCTTTGAGATCAACTTTTTAATGATGTTCTCTGTCTGATAGCACCAATAATACTGAAGCTTCAGTCAACAGCTGCCTAGGATTAAAGCAGTCAAACCTACAAGAGAGTTAATCAATGTTATTTTTGGGATATGACATATCAAAATGCCACCTCTTTTGATGTCGTTAGTCCGGTGGTGTAATGGTAACCATACTTGCTCCGTAGACCCAAGATCCGGATTCAGTCCCGGCCAGGGTAGATGGATTTTCGGGCGTAAAATCTTAAGTATGGCTTCCTTCCTTCGGAAGGGCAGTAACGTTGAACCCCGTGTTGTAGATTTGCGGCACGTAAAGGAAGCTCAGACCTTAAAGAAGTAAACTTTATCATCCATTTCGTGCCCTGGTTTGAATGGGCTGCTGATGACTTGAGATGTTGAGGAGCGTCCGTAAATAAACCAAATCAATCTTTTTATACTTGCTGGGTACATGATGAGCGTGACATTGATAGTGGACTAAGATGAGGGAGATGGACTAAAGTTGAGCATGACATTGTAGATCAGATGGCAAGAGTGTCGGCAAAACAAGCCGAAGATCACGGCTGTGACCTCTAATATTTCTACCTGACTGCAATTTCAAACCTTAGCCTAATACACGGCTTGGGTAAAAAAGGAAATATAAAATAAAACAGCAAACTTTTTTTGCAAAATTATAAAATAGACAAACAAGTCGCTCAGTGCCGTTAAGATATTTTATGAAAGCTCTACTGGGTTACCTTCATCTATAAGGTATATTTTTTTAAACTGTTGAGAAATTCAAAATTATGATTTAGTATTACACAATAAAACAACAGAGGAAACTATTTGATATTGGTATACTTGATTGGAATGATCGCCACTATAGGCTATCTTTCTCTCTCTATCTCTCCCTCAAAGTTACCCCAATAAGCGAGATCAACACTGCATACTACAGTATTGAATGTATTTTCTCTATTCAAATTTAAATAAAAGTGTAATGCTAACAACCCAGCCATCTGCTGAGAAGAATACATTTTTCTTTTGATTTTTTTCCAGTTTATGTTTGACCATGTTTCAGCCCTCAATTACGTTCTTCATTTGTTGTTCTTGTATGACCGACTTGCCGGTCAACATAATATGCATTGTTGAGCACAAAATACAGAATCCTAAGGACGGTATGCAGTCAATTATAAGTGTAAAAAGAAGTGATTTTTCCTTTCTTGAAATCATTAATGTTGAAGAATAGGAATGTGCTTGTGTCGCTTGGCCGATATCGCACGACACCGGCTGCTGCGCTATGCAAAGCTCCCACCACTATAGTAGGCGAGAAATTAGTTTGTGGTTGACACTTCGGACGTGTTTATGCTGGCGACTCGGCTAGCGAGAGACTCGTTTTATCGTTGACCAATTAGGTAACAAAAGCACATTATCGTCAGAGGCATGGCATCATCGGCGTTGCAACAGTTATCGGAAGCTACGCAATAGCAACGTGTTTTCAAGAGAATGCATGGAAAGAAGAAGGCACTCTAGAAGAAACAGTGGAATGCTTTATAATAAACTTGGGTGTCTCCGTGATTTCATTGACAATGATAATGAAATCACATGAGAAATGGAAATCGACAGCGAAGAGGAGCAGGAAGAAGAAGACGATAATGCTTTTTGAGACAGACAGCAAGTGGTGATGTGGCAACAGCGTGCGGTCATGTGACAGCAGAAATGTAATTTCTCTCCTACTGTAGTCAGTCGAGAGCGAGCGTAGGCGAAATTGTAACACCGTATTATATTTAGGAAATACAAATGTGTCAAACTATTGCTGAACGTCTGCAGTTCATTTAAAAGGTTACATGTTTTTTTTTATATCAGTTCAAGTTGCTGTGCTTCAAGTATGAACGCATGCAAGTTCAAGGGAATCATTGAAATTTATCTGTGACTGATTTGCAAACAGTTTTGTTGTTGGTCAGCTTAAGGAAAAACTGCTCAGGCACATACATATAGACAAACAAGGCTTCACTGTAACCTTTAACATGTTTATCCCTGCACGAGGGCGTATCGCTGAGCTTCCCTCCTGACCCATTTCTACTAGATGTACAATGATTATTACACACTCAAGAATGTTTGAAATATATAAATGCCGTGTTCACAGATTCATGTGCAATATTATTAGAAGTCATACCAGCTGTTGAAATGGAAAGAAGTGCTGACTAACTGGGAAAATGAAGGAAATGTCTCCTTCTAAAGTTCATCAAGATGCAAGGATTGTTTAAATAATTTTACTCAAGTGTCCCTGTTGGATGCAACACACCTGTCCTAGCGTTTCTGTCACTTTAAAGACAAATTGGAAATAATTTTGACAGGTCCTTCAGACCCATCCACGCAGCCTCCAACACTTCTTCTGATTATGAAAAATGCCTCCCATGAAGGTGATTCTTTAATTCGGGGAAAAGAAAAAAGTAAAAGTAACACAAGGTTCAATCTGGACTATAGGGAGGGTGAGAGATATACTTCACGTTGTTTTTAGCAACAATATTTGCATGTGCGGTCTTGCATTATCGTAATTCAACATTCAGCTTGTTGCCTGTTACTATCTATTGCCTTAAAAGACTTTGGAGGAAGAGGTATTGGTTTCGCTAAGAGGGATTGGTCTAATTGCTGAAGGCACATTTGGGTAAAATAACAGCAGCAGGGATTATTCATATAAGCTTTTAAATTCAAGTGATTGAACAAATCTAAGAACCATCCACGACTGAACTGATCGAACAGTTGAGTGTTCAGGTTCAACATGCTGGTAAGACATTCCTTGAATATCGAAAAATGAGATGACCATAACTTTCCCAGCACAAGCAATAACATAGCAGAGCTTTGCTGTTGACTTGCAGGATCGAAGTGATGTAGTCAAGTTTCATCAGCAACGACTTTTTTTGAAAGAAACTCGGCATCTCCCTCTAACCTTATGTCCAACTGCATGCAGCAACCTTGGAACCCACCGAGCGCAAACACGTCTCATATGCAACTTTTTAGTTACCAACGTGTGGGTGGCACCCAGTAAAATTTTCAGAATTTCTAAACTTTTTTATAATGTTATTCGATTATTCTCTCTGACAATGACAGTAGCGGCGTTAATGTTTTCTTCCGTTAGAACATAATTGGGAGATCCACCTTCCTTTGAAATTGTTTGCTTCCCCTCTTTAAAAACGTTCAAACATCTTCGAGTTGTGATGTAGGTAGCAGGAAATTCTCCACAGGCATCCTGTAATATTATATAGGCCTCGGTCTATGAGACGAAAGCAGAATTTTAAAGCAACATAATGTTAGTCGCGTGTCACCTCTAGTTTGCTGTAGGCGGGACTGAGCATGTTTCAACTTGCACACCTTTCAAAGGTGGGAATTGGAAGTAACAAAAATGTAACTAATGGCAGCGTAAATTACTCATTAAGCTAACAAAATATTGCAACATTAATTTCAAGCGCGATTAATTATGTCTAACAATTTATGACCATTCTTAACTGAACAGTCCTCTTATGTCAACTTTGAGGGTTTTTTAATAGTGTTTAACACCCGTTTTACTGTTGAGGGATCATAGGCAGTGAGCAAATGATGATACATCAGATTAAAGGATAAATTGGAAAAGGATTTTTTTAAAGGAAGGAAGTGTTCCAGGCCTAAGTACCTTTCCGACATTGGCCATTTATGAGGACTGAGGAAAACTTGGAAAAACCATCAGTTAGGGACAAGGGTCCAAGCTGGAATCGAGCCCCAGATCTCCCGTAGTGGTCTTTGAGGGTAAGTGGCCCGGCTTTTGATTAGAAGGAATATAAATATGAAAAATGATAAATGTTCGGAAAATACGAAGTACATTTATTTATTTATTTATTTTTATGTCGACTTGAATGTTATGGTACTCGAAAGGAAATGAAAATATTAATGATTTATTAATTATGCACTTATTTTAACATGATAAATTATTATTCACAAATCACGAATTTAACCAAAAATAATCGGCCATTTCGAACATTTACATAAAGCAGCTATTTATTTCAAAACCGATTTATAAACCCAATAATTTATCTATATTTTCACGAAGCACTTTATCGTTTGTCCGTCATTATTGTTGTATTATGAAAAACTTTATTCCACATCACATGATGTATAAATATGTTCGTAATTTGCTGCCCAGATGTTTGTCTTACCTTCAAGTACATAATTCACTTCACTATTATTGTGTAACACCTGTTGTTGCTCATCTTCTTCTTTTTCTATGGCGCTACAATCCAAGATCAGGGGTATGGCTTGCCGCAGTGACCTCTGCTTCCTCTGCCTTCGTTTTACGACTTCATTGATAAAGATCAGTAATACAGACGGGCATGTCATCACCATGTTTACATCCCGCGGCTCGCCTATCACACGATCGAAGAAAACCATCTCTCCTTCAGGCAACTCCCCAATTATCCTCAAGAGACTGGATGGACTCCGTTCCAGACCTCATTAACTTAGAAACATTTCTGAGTAGGTACTGGGAAAGGAATTCAGGCCCTCTCTGTGAGCTGTCAGCAACAGTAACCACTAGAACTAGGAGGCGGTCATTGTTGTTCATCAATGATTCAAACTTTTCTGATATAAATCTACCTTTGGGTCCTGAAACTTCTCCAGTAATTTTCCTCAGATCTTTCACCAGCTGAACTGTAAACTTAAGGGTCAAATTTCTGTCTTCCAACTTCTCAGTGGTCTTTGGTATTTCGTCAGAATGAGCTTGAACAAAGCTAGGTCAACTTTAACACATTCTTCGCTGAAAGTCATCTGCACACCTGTAAAGAAGAAGATTAGGTTAGGTTAGGTTATATAATATATTAAACTACTAAAGAAAATGTTTGAATATTGAGCTTCAGTAATATTTCATTTGCGTTTCATACTCATTTCCACATTCTACAGCTATTGAATATTTAATAATCTTTCACTTAATACGAAAAAAAAAAACAACTTTTTATTTGTACTTAAGCCCTGGTTTGTAAAACAATCTTAACACATAGTATAACTAAAATTTGACCAGAATGAATGAAAAAAAGTTCTTGATTTATGATCAACCCAAACTACGTGGGAAAAACGTATATATTAATTAAGCAATAAATTTTGCAAGCTCTGCTATGCAGTTCGGATTCTAAGTTAAATTTCTCCGATACAGGTATTAAAGACGGTTTATTGTGGAAGCATTTACTTAATTATTAGGCACTCAATATTGTTATATGAATCTTCTCCATCGACATCCAAAATATTTAAGATTCAGAAAAGAATTTTAAAATGAATTATGCATGTACAGATCAGAACCACTTTTTAAACAAATGCCTATGTTCCATTACCTAGCTTCTACCTATTTGAAACATTAATATTTGTACATAAAAACAAACATTTTTAAAATAAATAATCCCTCTCTACATAACTATTCCACAAGGATATCCAACAATTTACGTTTAGAAGCCACAGAATTACCAAAAGTCAAAATGTCATTTACCATTTGAAAATGAAAATGTTTAATAAAGTATTATAGTATTTCAAATACTTAGAAATAAAGGAATTCAAAACTAAATTAAAATGGTTGCTTTTAATTATTAGTTTTACAGCCTACAAGAATATATTCGCAGAGTAAAAACATCAATATTTAGTATCACAGTTTCGCTAATTATATTTTTTTTGTCTAATCGAAGCTAATTAATTATTCAAAGATAGGTACATAAGTTTCCGGCCTAACCATTTTCAAGGCATGACAAAGGCAAAAACTATATTTTACTTTTCAATATAGTTACCCTTTACTGTAAGACACTTCTCACATCTTTGAATTAACATTCCAATCTCCACCCCCCAAAAACAGTCAGAAGTCTTGACTGCAAAATAGGTATAAACAGCATCCGTCACTTCTTAGTCACATTTAAATTTCCTTCCTCGAAGTCCTTCTTGATTTTTAGAAGTGAAAATAGTTACTGGGACCTATATCTGGGCTGTAGGGGGCATGGTTGATCTCCTTGAAGCCACATTTCTTCACAGTTTCATTTGCAACAAGAGTGCATTGTCGTGAAGAAGGCACACGCCAGCACTCAGACTTCCTCGTCTTTTCTCTTTGATGAAATCACTTAATCTATGCAGTAGACCAGCATAGTACTCGCCCATTTACTGTGATGTTCCTCTCCTTGAGATCAATGAAGAATATTCCTTCACAGTCCGAAAATATTGTGGCCATAATCTTCTTGCTTAACTAAGTGACCTTGGCCGTTAGAGGCTGTGCTTAGCCAGGTTTATTCCTGCCACTTCACTGATTCCTTTTTGGACAAGAGATTGTAGTAGAGGACCATAGTTTCATTTCCTGTAACAATGGTTTGCAGAACTTCTCTCTCGTTGCCACGGCACAGCTCCAAAAATGCCCGACAACAGATGACTCGTTGCTGCTTTTGAACTAAGGAAAGAGGTCTAGGCACCGATCTTGCTCTAAACTTATTCATGTTCAAATGTTCATTAATAATTCGAAGGACTATTGTCTTAGAAAGGTCTAATCTTGCTGCTACTTCTGTACCTCGAGACGCTGGCCTTTCATAATTTCTCCTTCAGATGTTTTCTGAAGTGAGCACCTCCAAGGGCCGACCTGCACGCTCTTCGTCTTCAGTGCTTCTCGACCCATTCGAAAAAGTTTGACTCAATCTTTTACGGTAGAATATGAGGGGGATGCTTCCCCATATACACCGTTCAATCGCTGTTTATTTTTATTTGGCGTAAATCCTCATTTTGTGAAGAACTTAATAACAGCTCGAAACTCCATTTTGAACATGTCACAATCTTTTACACGTAGCCTTCTTTATGCAACTATAACTGAACAAATGAACACAAAGGAGCGGAAGCTAGAGCTGCAAGCATTTACTTAACAGATAAGGTATGACACCAGATACGGGTTTTGTGAACGCGATAATTCTTATCGGCGAGACCGGAAACTTATGGAACTACCGGCGTATGTGTGCGTGGGGGGGGGGGGATACGGAGAATGTGCTTCAGCATATAATGTATTCTATTTTAATTTTACCTATTTGTAGAAATCAAACGAAGAATGAAATATCTATCTATTAATTTCTTTGTACTTTTCATATGTCATAAATTACTGGGTCTTTTTCTTTCGTGGTACAACTCCATGTCTAATTGACCGAAGTTGGGCGAGTTTTAAAAGCTGGTCTGGAAGCCGAAGGGCAGTTCAGCACGAGTTTAACTCTAGAAACGTTCGGACGTGATATTGTGTGTTGTGTGAAGCTTTATTGGGATTCATTTAGAGCGCAATACAATGTACTAATTACGTTAGTATGACTCAATTCAGGTATTCTATTCCCCAAAGAGTGTTTATTTACGAGTACGTGCGCACAGAATCGACTCGTGATGCACCGAGATTGTTTTAAGAGAGATTATCTTGATATTCGACTTCCAAGTCGAAGTTCGATTCACAGATTGGTAAATACAGTATTCTTGATAAAAAGCGCACCCAGTCATGTGCAGTATTTACACATTAAAAGTTAAAATGACATCGGGCATGCTTTGGAACTTCCCCTAAAGAATCACATCTACAGCTTTCTCAACAAACGGGAATTTCTTATTCCTCTGTTGAACGGCTACAAAGCCACCGAAGTTAAAACCATATAAAATTACTGTAGTGCAAGAACCTACACCGGGAGACCCTGCATCTAGAAATAGATTTTGTAAATGGATTTCGAATTGTGTACCCGACTGAGAAATAGACCCTAATGTAATTTTCTTTACGGAGGAATCTTGGTAATTCACACAACAACCGATACTGGAGTTATGAAGAACTTAACTTGCTTGATGAGGCACATAATCAAAAGTTAGAAGTTTGATGTGCTATTAGCGGCGAGAGAATAACAGACCCTATTTGTTTAAATAAACAATTAGTAGTGTAGGTATGTTCAAAATATTTGACACTTTTTCAGTAAATTAACTGTGGGGATATATGTTCGCCACTTTTCAACAGGACTCTGCAACGGCACATACAGCCTACGTCTCCTTGCATGCAATTCATGAAATATTCGATGATAAGATACATCACTAACAACATATGTCATTACTGGTGGTGTAGTGGTAACCATACTTGCCTCCAACATCCAAGATCGCGAATTCGACCAGGTCAGGACCGATGGATTTTTTCCAACTTAAAAATCTTACGTATGGCTTCCTTCAGCCGGGAAGTAAAGCCATGGGTCCCATGTCGTAGATTTACCGCACGATATAGAACCTCAAGCCTGAAAGAAGAGACTTCTGAGCAAAATTTATCGGCCGTTTCACTACCTGAATTGAATGGGACGCTGAAGACCTGAGATGTTAAAGAGCGTCCATAAATAAACCAAATAAAAAAAAAAGTGGTCCGTTCTGTCCCCCGATATAACGTCCTTGGTTTTTATCTTGGGAGGGGAGGTCTACATACATTTGATGTCTGAAAAATAACATTCGTGAAGAAATTTCTTCCGTTTCTCAGAGGGAACTGCAGAGGGTAATGGTTAATTTCATAAACCAATTCCAGAAATGAAGGGAGGCAGTTCTGACATCTTGTACCTTTTAAGTGTTTTAAGTGTCAGTAATAACTTCCGTGACAGTCATAGCTACTGACTTTCTGACTCCCGTTCACCGCGGTAACAGCTTGAACCGACCGTTAGAGTAGAGCGGTCCCGCGAAAGAAAATAAATTATAAAATTCTGCAAATTTTGAAATTTCCATTAAATTCGGAAGAAGGACTTATACAGTATTTGACATACTGGTGCATCTATTTAATAAAAATATTTTAACTTAAATATTTAAAAGAACACAAGTTTTCATGACATCAAAATGATTTGTTATAACAATGCAGGAATTATTCGTGTCTCCCATTCTATTAGTACCGGTTGATGTGATAGGGAAAGATCTTTAGCACATTCCTCGTAAACAGCGATTCTAAATACATTTTAAGGAAAATCTTCTTCCTCTGGTTTTTTAGGCTATCAAACTCGCTAAACTGCGACGAATTTCTTCAGCAACGCGCAGAATTACTTGCAACATGTATGGATAAAATGCCTGAAGGTTTCTTCCGCTTTCATCACACAAGTTTAACACCATGAGAAAAACTTTCCCTTCATTTCGTATTTCGCACGCGAGGCAAGGTAGTTAAAGTTGGGGGCTGTAAAAACGCACCTCAAGATTCTTTTGTTTACTTTTCTGTCTTAACCCTTCACATACCTGTTTTTTAAAAGTTTGTTTTGTAGCCATAACGCTTCTTGTTTCTAATGAATGGAAGCTCAAAGTGCTAGCAGATGAAAGTTTACTAGATTATTTTGAAATATGAAGCTATTGTCGAAATATTATGATAAGGAAATGCATTCTCTAGTAATTTTGCTTCCCCATTACCTGTAATGGAAAGATTTCTGGTAACCGCGTCATTCATCTTCGTAGTTTAGAATATAAACTGTCATATTTTTACTCACTCTATTTGATATAGCAAAAATTGCGACCATATTGTTAATTAAAATTGCATAATTTAATTTTTATATCTTTTTAACTAAATCTAATAGGAAAAATCCAAAGTCATTTTCCAAATAAGTGTATAGTTTGCTATAAGGAGCAGACATTTGCACTCTGAAAGTATGACACATTTTTTGTTCCCTAGTGTAATCAGCCACAATATACTTTGTGTATAAAAAACTTGCTTAAGTTTACAGCATTTGAATGTGGTAGAATATGAACAACTTAAATATCAATTGAAATTTTAGATCAATGCAAATATGTGTTAGTGAAAATACAATAAACGCATTTGTATAAATCGATTAAAGCATTAACAACAGAAATAACAAAACCATATCTTCATAGGTCATAAAAATGCTGGCAGCCTGGTGACTTTCTCTGTTCTTCTTTATAAACCAGCAATAATCTCCCAATATTGTAGAATCCCAACGACTTGATAATGCTTTTCTATTGTAGCTGTGTCCTGATGAAAACGTTCTCCCAAATTTTCAGGAAAAAAGTCTTACTGTAAATGGAGGAAATGCACTAATGTCATCTTAGAGCCCATTTCTTTATAACAACGTGCTCATTAAAGATTCATATTGTTATTGCCATGCAACGTTTCTACCACTGCCTTGAAAGCACGCCAAGCCGCCAGTTCCGCATTTGTCAACTTACTTTCAAACACTGTAAACGCTTCCTTATCTGTGGGGCAACGAAAATGCCCTCACTTATCTTTGCATGTGTCAATCTGGGAAATAAGTCATGCCGTTTCCTATAGACTGTAATTTTACTCGGGTCAGCCAGTATATCCTTTTTTTTTAACAGTGTTTAACGCCCGTTTTTACTACTGAGGCAGCACAGTCGGTGGACACTGATGATACATGAGATGAAATTATATATTGGGAAAGGATATTTTTAAGGAAGGAAGCGTTCCAGGCCTAAGTTTAGGGTACCTCCCCGGCATTTGCCAGTTATGAGGACTGAGGAAAACCTGGAAAAAAACCTTAGTCAGGGAGGACTGTCCTGGTGGGATTCGAACTCCAGACCTCCCGATCACGAGTCCGCGCCTTAACGACCTCAGCCACCCGTGGCGGTGCAAGTATATTCTGTTGTTGCACTCTTGAGCCCAAGATTCTCTGTTTCCTTTTTCCCCTAAAGTAAGTCCCGCACTAAATCATATAAACTGATTGATCTAACGAACTGTACCACGTTTATAGTGCTGGAGGGTTTGTAAGTTGAATAACTTGAACTTAAGACTTATTTGAATCATCACTGCTGTTACTATCTGTTTCTTCAAATGACTTTCGGGGAACTGGTGCTGATAAAATTTCGCTAATAGGACCATTGGCACATTTGGATATGCTAACTCAATTAGTAACATTATATGACAATTAACGTTTATTTTTTAAATATCTATTAAATATTGTGTAATTTTATACACAATTTCATAAGCCTGACCATGCTGACGACGGCTCAAAATTTCCTTAAAGTAATTTCTCTAGATGTCGACATAGTGGCCAATGAAAAAATCAAAATCTTCAAAAGCTCACATTAAATGAGTTACTAAATGTTACTAATAAAAACTTAGCCTTTACACTTTATATCTACCTTACCGGATTATTTGCGTAAGATTGTGCAGTATTAAATAAGGATCTAGAATTTGTGCAGTTGAACCCTTGTAGCCCAAATTCATCGCCACTAGTCATCGAAGTCATTAGGGCGCGGACTCGTGAGCGGGAGGTCTGGAGTTCGAATCCCGCCGGGACCGTCCTTCCTGACTGAGGTTTTTCCAGGTATTCCTCAGTCCTCATAAATAGCAGATGCCTGGGAGGTACCCTAAACTTATCCCTGGAAAGTTACCTTCCTTAGAAAAAAAAATCATTTCTCAATCCTATCTCAGTTATCATTTTCTGTTGTACCTCAGTAACGGACGTTAAATATTATTAAAATACTTTTGTTATAGTCCGAAATCGAATATAAATAAAAACTGAGATGTGAGAGGCTAATTTAAAGGACATAGTCGGTTTTGACAAGAAACAGTCATCACTGTCTTGGATGTACAAATCGTGACCTCTAGCATACTAGCAGAGAAGATCTGCAATGGCAAACCATTTTAATGCAAATTTAATGTCTAACGTGTGAAATGCAATAAGCGGGAAACGTCACGAAAAGTTAAGGCGAGGTGTGCCGCTGTTTCTCCAGGATAAACCACAAGTCTTGTTGAAATAACTGCATGATGAACTGCTAAAGCACTTTGCTTAACCTCCAGACTTAGTTTCCAGTTACTTCAAGCTGTTCCGGATACTGAGAGAACACTTTTGAGGGAGAACATTTCAATTCAGTCATGAAATCATGAATGCTATGAAGTGGTTTGTAGAAGTTGACTAAACTTTCTTCCAGGAAGCTGTAAACTTGTTGTTTTTCAATGTGATTGCTGTTTACATTATGCTTATGGTGAATTTAACTCAGTTAATTTGTGAATATTATTCCTTTGTGTGGATTTAATAATAGTTAAAATGGGTAGAAGAAGCAATTTAATGGTGTTTAAAAAAAGGAAGGCTCAAATTCGAATAATTTTAAACACTGTGCTGAGAAATTGGAAGAAATTTAAGAACAAACAGTATTTTTTTGAAAGAACTAAATGAAAATGATAAAAATGGAGTAATTATATAGCAGTGAGAGCCTCAAGCCTGAAAGCAGAGAGCTCTAAGCAAAATTTGTCGGCCGTTTCACCCCCTGAATAGAATGGGACGCTGATGACCTGAGGTGTTAAAGATCGTCCGTAAATAAACAAATTAAAAAAAATTAACCAGCGGTGAAATTGATGGTACTGGAGATGAAATAATAAATTGGGGAACGGTTTTTTTTAATGCAAGGAAGCTTTCAAGCCTAAGTTAAGGCATTTGCTATTATGAGGACTGAGGGAAACCTGGAAAAAACCTCAGTCAGGGAGGACAGTCCTGGTGGGATTCCAACCCCAAACCTCTCGCTTATGAGTCCGATTCTTAACGACCTCGGCCATTCGTGATGGTACACATTTTGCAAAAACTCTGCGTTAAAGTTTAGACAAAAGTACAATTTTACTGCAGCAAAAATGCAACTGATTATTCTCAATAGATTCAGAGAAAAGCTACATCGAATATTAGGATAGGGTCTTCCGCAGGGACTTAAAAGTAGTAAGGTAATAAATGAATTGCAAAGTTAACTTCAGTACAGTTGAATGTTCTTTTAACGTTAATCTTAACTGTCTCCTGCCGGCCCAGTACTACAGAGAAAAGGAAGGATTTTGAACATTGTCTGTCCGCATCATTGGAAGAGAATGGAGTCAACAGGATGGGGCTAATTCCCCCCTGCTCTTCACTTTTCCTTTATCTCAGCTCCTGGTTACTAATTAAACCCTCTGCTCCCGTTTCCCTCTTGAGTGATCGAAGGAGATGAAATCAACAAGAGGCAAGAAGACTTTCAATGCGGGGCAACAATTCCAAGAGTGGAGCAACTTTTTATAAGTAGAGAATTCTAAACTTCGCTTCAACATTAACACAAAAAGCAAAAGCATTTAAATATGTTCGACACCTGCTTACCAACCAATCCGCGGTCAGGCCAGAGTTCTTGTCAAAGCACGCAGCCTTCTGTCAAATAGCCATACAATTCGTGGAAAATTACTGAGCACAGTTTTTAACTTTCTAGTGGCTTCTGTTAGTACTAGTAGCAATACCGAGGGGGATAAAAATGTATACACACTTTCACAGTAGATATCTAATTAATATATTTCAAAGTTGGACCGAAAAACAACAGTAATGTGTAGTATGATGTTCTGTAAACACATGTGGCTCACATACATTATGATAGCGTTGCTACGTGACAGGTAAATCAACAATGAACAAATGGAGCCAAGATTATCGTATGATGTTCTGTAAATAGATGTGACTCACATTACGCTATGCCTACGTTGCTATAACAAAATGGAGTCAAAATTATCGTTTGAACAGCGGAAAGTAATTTTGAAGTGGTACTGGAAAACCGAGAATGTTGTTGAAGTTCAATGGCAATGAAGACGTGTGTGCAGAACAGAACCGCCAACGCGAGTAACAATTGCACACTTTCGACACATATTTGAGACTCATGGTATCATATGCGATATTCACTAGGGCAGATCTGGGATACCTCTCACAGCAACAAGAGCCGCACACTGGATCCCAGGCATTACCCCTGCATTATCCAAGGCACTGGATAGAACGAAGAGGTCCAATTGAGTTTCCACTATGGGGAATTCTTAAGGATGTTGTATACCGTAGAAAACCAGCTACACTGGCAGCACTCCGGCAAGAAATTGAAACGGCATGTGCTGCAATCGCTAAGGACACTTTCGCAAACGTTGCGCAATCACTAACTCAACGTACTCAGAAGTGTATTGACCTCGATGGTGGGAATTTTGAGCTACTGTTGTAACTGTAAAAGTCCAAGATAATTATGCAAATCGTTTTATGTTTGTGTGAATTCGGTTCTGTTATGTTAACACAGTTTTTTTCTTTGCTTGAAGTGTGTATACTTTTTTTGGCAGCCTCTGTATATATGTTCCAGTGGCATCAATACAATACAAAACAATTTCTACAGTCGCAAGGGTACGTGTTTTTATGATATACTTTAGCACACGATGTTACAATAAATATTCACAATAAAATGTAAAAACATGTTAAAATAAATAAATAAATTAAAAACAGGGTATATAAGAAATACCAGAAAAACAATTTTAAAAAATGTTTTGAGTATTAGGGTATAATATTCAGAATGAATAGCAAATGGACCCAGGTCACAATCATTGCAGTGTACAAAGCTCGGGGGTATATAGCAGAAGTTCTACGCACATTATCGTGGATACAGGACACTCCAGTGAGCTTTATGAAAAAAATGTGCGAGACCATGATAAGATTGGCAATGTGAGATATGGGTTTGAAGTAAAATGGAACAGTTAGGTAAAATTAAGTAGGAATTATTTAACGGCTCTTCGGCTTGGGAACGAGTACAACGTTTTAAGGGAATATGGGCGCTTTTAATTAACATTCATTATAAAACTCTGACTATAAAATATTGGTTACGAATATTAAAGGGAGAACAATCTTCACTAAAGATAATTTGCTACTTCCATCCAGTAAGAAACTGGCACCATAGTTACTGGGTAGAAAGGTTAAACAGGGAATTAGAAAGAATTGGTGTGGAATGGGTATGGAAGAGGGCGGTAAGGAACAGCAGTAATGCATGCAGGAAAGTTAGAAGAAAGCTAATTGACATTATCGGGTAGGACATAGAAGCAGAAAACATCATTGGAACTATGGGCTAAAAATAAACTGGGGAAGAAATTTTACTTGAAATTTACATACCGATCTGGTAGCTTGGCTTAAACTGGGGGCTTGGAAAATACAGAAAATTACCAATGACATAGGCTATAGACTGGAAACGTTGAAGACTGGCAACATGTATTGGCACATTGTCCAAACACATAACATTGGTGGGTGATTCTTGGAACCAAGTTTACATACTCGAATAGGGGCTGGTTAGCATGCTGGGACTTGCTTGAGCAGGAATAAAATTGGTCAATGCTGGATGAGTTTACATGTAAAGTGCATCTAATAAGAAATTGCGTTTGTTTAAACAATGTATAATTGTAATGTGAAAGAGAAAGGTGTGCATGTTTACATGTAATATAATTGTGGCAAGTTAATAGTTGTATATAAACGTTTCATGCAATATAATTATTTATATGTTCATATATTTATATAAATCATATTGGCATATAGGTATATTGCCCACAGGTGTTAAATTGTAGAAAGTTAATGTGCATATACAATTTTTAAAATAAACATTTCGCGGCAAAGAAAGCCATTGCGGTCGTTCATCAGTGGAATATTCCCAAAAATCTCGTGAGAGTGAATTTTTTTTTCCTTTTTTGATTTTTGGTTTATTTACGTACGCTCTTTAACAACTCAGAGCATCAGCGTCCCATTTAAATCAGGACGTAAAATAGCCTATAACTTTTGCTCAGAGGCCTCTTCTTTCAGGCTTGAGATTTTTTTTTCGTGCCGTAAATGTACAACATGGGACCCACGGCTTACTTACTTCCTTCCGAAGGAAGCCGTGCTTGGGATATTTACGCCCAAAAAAAACCCATTGATCTTGCCCGGGATCGAACCCGCGATCCTGTGTTTAGGAGGCAAGTATGGTTACCACTACACCACTAGGACCTACTCGTGATGGTATGCACACTGCTTAAATAATGATTGGTGGGGAGCGATGTGCGAGGTAACATTTCTGTAAAAAGAAATAAAGAACACAACCAAAGTGGGCAAAACATTTTCTCTGAGCCTGTAATGAAATATCTGCACACCAATTTGTTTAAAAATAGGCACTGGGAGCTTATAGGAGACTTTAGCACAAGCTCGCAAACATGGCTTCAGAGAAAGTTTCCCTATTTATAGCTTGTCAACACAGGCCCAGTACCTACGTTAACTTTTGCCGTTGTGGTCAGCGCTTGCGGGTATGGCATACCCCATAATTGAGAGCCTGGAGCAATCCCTGAAGATAGCAACGGATTTTTTCATGGAAAGTGTCGTGCTGTCATTAATTACTGTCTAACCCTAGTTATGATTGTTGCTGTGCGTATAGAATTGCTGTTTCACTACAAAATCGTGTTAAAATGCAGAACTTATGGCTCGACTAGATATAATCTGAAGGATTCTTCAGGGGCAGAGCTCGCTTGTTGTGGCTTCCAAACAAATACGGCATCAGATTTAATTAACTTAATGCCATGGCAAAATCCGCGACCATTACCTTGATTCGATTGTACGGATTTCTGAACCTGCCATTAGCATGGGGCATGTCGCTCCATTGGATTTTGCGTTTGAGGTAATGAGGCTTGTTCAGTTCCCTTTTTAAAACTATGCCGTAAGCCCCAACCACTTGCGGCTTTCAGGCTGATTTGTTTCGAAACAGAATTCTCCGCAGGTTTGCTTTGTTTGTGGCTCGCGGTTACTTTCCACCTTGTTTTTCTGCTCTTGTACTTGCATGGCGTTTTTCATTATTAAAAGTACGGCGTCTAAAGCTTTTCCTGTGGTAATTTATACAGCTGGTCTTATAAATAATGTACTTCTGAATAGTCGAGTGTTTTACGAGTGTTGCTAAGTGTAAACGTAAAATATAACAAATTGCAACCATACGTGGTGGGCCACTCTGAAAGTTGTGAGAATGCAAAAATAACATTTTGAAAAATGCCACCAGATCCTTGCATCTTTACAAAGTGTTTTCCGTCATATTCTATACAACTTCTCGTCCTTTCAAACAGTTTTATAAATGCTGAACGCACTACAAATATGTAGTCACTGCGGCTTTATGTGAATCAAATCATTGGCCACGAATTTTTATCCTTTATTTTGCGGAATGGGAAAAAGCCACACTAGGCCGTATGTAGACTGTAGGGAGGATGTAGCAAACTCCAGATTCCTTCAGAATTTTAGTTATTCCCACTGCAGTGTGAGCAGAGGCGTTCTCATAGTGCAACATCGGCCTAACGATGATTCGTTCTCGGTACATTGAAGGCCTGGGGTTGATATTTGTGGTGTACCATCAGGCAGTGACCGCCAGGAGTGGCCGAGGTCGTTAAGGTGTGGACTCATGAACGGGAAGTCTGGAGTCCAAGCCCACCGGATCGTCCTCCCTGATTGAGGTTTTTATCCAGGTTTTCCTCAGTCCTCATAAATAGCAAATTCCGGAGAGGTACCCTAAACTTACTGGAACGTTTCCTTCCTTAAAATAAAATCCTTTTCCAATTTATCATTTCATGTAACATCCACCACTTGTGATGCCTCAGTAGTAAAAACTGGTGTTGAAAAAATCATGCAGTGACAGTTTTTTGCCCCTCAAGTGGAATTGTTACTATTTGGCTATTAGTTCAGAAGAGCAGATCCACTTATTGCCAACACTTCTCACTTGCTTCACTTTTGTCGCAAGGTCCTCCGCTGGGAATACCCAGACCGATGATTGTTGCTTATTTCTGGATCATACTGGTATATCTAGTTTTCATTGCCTGATATGATGATCTTTCTTTATCAAAATTATTCAACCTTTTCTGGCAACGATCCATAAGTACTTTTTCTGCTTATCTAAGAGGCTACCGCCACATGGCCGATGTTGTTAAGGCACGACCTCGTGAGCAGTAGCTCTGGGATTCGATTACTACCAGGGTGACTGTGGTTTTTTCCAGGTTTTCCGCAGTCTTCATAAATGACAAATGCGGGGTGGTACCCTAAGCTTATGCCTGAAACGCTCCCTTCCTTAAAAAAAATATTTTCATTTTTATTATTTCATCTCATGTATATCATCAGTACTTACAGCCTATGCTGCCCCAGTAGTTGAAACAGAAGTTAAACTCTATTAAAAATAACATGTTAGGTAGTCATGGATCGAACGACTGCAGGGTTTGCTGACAAGAAGTTTTTCACTATTGCTGATTCAATTCTCAGGACTTCCTCAATCGATTAATATGTACAATGATGATCTTCCTGTCACACACGCTCTGCTTTCATCACATTTTCATCCGTTGTTGCTGTAGCTGGCCGTCCTGCTTGATCTAATTTTCAAAGGAGTCCCTTCCTCTCCTAAAATCATCGATAAAAAGTGGATTATGACGGACAGAGATCCCCAAATGCATGATATAGTTTTACAAAGTCTCTGTGTTCTCTAAACCAACTTTAAAGTCATAGAAAATCATAGCAAGTAAATACCCTTGTGTGAGATTCATCCTAGCGTCTGGCGCAGTAATTAACCTGTACACATACGCAGAAGTGCTGACACCACGCATTGTTGGAGCGTGCTCGTATCTGCGAATGTTGCTTCAATCTAAAGTTAGCAACCTGCAATGGACTTTCACAACTATCTGTTGTCCTTAATCAAAACAGAGTGACTGTAGTATTTATAGATATAAATGCATAGGGTGCAGGACGAACATCTTTTCAAAGTACACTTTTTATGGAAAGTTGACGTTGAAACTTTAAAATCTTAATCGTCTAATTGAACAATTTACATAATAACCAGTCTTCGTGTTGTATACAGTGTGAATTACCTAAACTGCCACACCGATTGCTTAAACTAAGAATGCAATTGATGTGCTGTTTACACCTTGTTGAAGTTGATATAAAAGCTCATCAATGTAGCACATATAACGATTTAAAACACATCACGGTAGCCAGATTCCTTCACATTTTCGTCGATACACTTGAGTACGATGAACTACTGATTGAGCAACGTTTGCGAAAGTGTCCTCAGGTATTGCATCATATGCCATTTCAATATCTTCCTGGTGCTGCCAGTGTAGCTGGTTTTCTACTGTATACAACATCCTTAAGAGTTTCTCATAGGTAGAAGTCCAACGTAGTTAGATATGGAGAACGAGGTGCTGTGCCTTGGAAAATTGTCATCAAGGTAAGCACGTGCATCTTGGTGGTAATGTGGTGGTGCACCATCCTGTTGGAATTTAAATTCCTCGTTTCTATAGAGCGTATGAATGGCGGGTAAGACGGATGTTGGCGGTTCTGTTCTGTACACACGTCTCCATTGCCTTTGAACTTCAACAACATTCTCTGTTTTCCAGTACCAATTCAAAATTGCTTTCCACTGTCCAAACGATAATCTTGGCTCCATTTTGTTGTAGCAACACTGGTATAAAGTAATGTGAGTCACGTCTGTTTACAGAACATCATACTACACATTACTGTTGTTTTTCGGTTCAACTTTGAAATATATTAAATAGATATCTATTGATATGTGAAAATGTGCATATATTTTTGGCAGTATAATCATAATATTATTCAGCGTTGATTGTACCAGTGGGACGATAGTTAACAGAATTTATTTAGCATTTCAGAGGCATGAATTAGTAATTTGTTTGGCCAACATATTACGTATTTTCTTTAGAGGTTAAGAAGCAAACGTTTCTATTGTTTTTACTATAGTTTCGTTTCCGGTCTGTACCCAAGTTTCATCATTTGTCATGAAGTGATGCTTAAAAGCTGTTGGATTATACGGAAAATGAGCTAAATTTGCTTCTGACTATTTTTATATCATAATTTCTGATTCTAAAAGCGAAATACGTTTCCACCAAATTGCCTGCAGATTCAGCAATTGTCTCCTTTAACCGGCAATTCTAACACCACTACACTAAAAAGTTCCCCATGTCGCTTTCATAATTAATTATTGCTCGATATGCTCTACATTCCCACGCAGTGAAGTTGCTCGACAAATGGAGCATTATAGTCTAGATGTTCATAGGGAATATATTACATGATTGAGGGGGGCACACACCAGCGCTAATCTAAAAACACTTCCCTAATTTTACCCATAGACTCCTCTCCTTTTTTGTAATGCCAGTTTTTACTGCTGGTGCATCACAGGTGGTGGACATTGATGATACATGAGATAAAATGAGAAATTGAGAAAGAATTACTTTTTAAAAAAAGGAAGCGTTCTAGGTCTAAGTTTAGGGTACCTCCCCGGCATTTGTCATTAATGAGGACTGAGGAAAACCTTAAATAAACCTCAGTCAGGGAGGACAGTCCTGGAGGGAATCGAATCCCAGATCTCGCGCGCCTTAATCACCTCGGCTTCACCTGGCGATAACTCCTCTCCTGAATGAGCACAGGCGGATTCTTGTTGAAACCACCCATATGCTTTCTCTTGTTCCGTCAGTTGCTTAGAAATGGGATCAGAATGTCAGTTCGGTACCTCTCTCATTGAATGTCTGCTCGTAAAAAATCGGAACGATTCTGCTTCTGGCGCTAATCGTACAATAACCTGCAATTTTCTTATCATAAAGAGTTTTTTTTGTATAAATTTGGGTTTTAAGAACGCCAATATTGGGTCTTGTGAGTGTTCATACCACCATTTTGGTGATACCACTCTTTGTCTGAAAATACCGCAAGCTGTAGGTCGATTAATACTTTAGTAACTAATAAAAGAAACCACTTACAATAATGCACACCTGCTACGGGATCACCTTGTCGTATACAATGGAAACGTGTATACTTGTATGGTTTGAGCTTTTAGCAATTTTGTTGCTATATGTGTTAAAACAATGGAAACACATCTTGTTGGTTCAATTTCAGTAGTGATTTTGTTGGCGAACGCTCAAGTTTTGCGCAACTTTCATTTGATTTGTCTTCTATTAAAACTATATGACTACGTGTGGTTTTTATTTTGTATTTGAAGCAGGAATTGTTGTTTCAAGAATTCGTATTTAATGATTGCATTTAATCGTAATCATAATAATAATGGCATTTGATTTCTGGTATTTTTAACAAGGCCAAGAATGACATCAATGGTATCAATATTTTAATATTGTAATTGTTAGTGAATAATAGACATGTCTTTGTGACTAATAAGTAATATTCAATTATCTTTCTATAATACTGTGATTGACAGTGCATATTAATGTTTTTGTTATATTTCTGACCTTCGGATGCCTGTAGAATGCCTTAGGACTATACGGTTTGCCTCTAATGGTTCTCTTCTTTTGTTAAAGAGGAATCCCTTCCTCCCTTTGTCAGTCATCCATAAAGGGTTGCCGACATCAGGCCGAAAATGTTTTTATTGACTCGACATGGAAAACCAAGAATATGATTTCAATCGGTAACTGTAACTTGCCATACTCAAAAGAAACTCTGCATGCGGAAACAGGTGTCTTAAAAGAAATCAAAATATTAGCTGCTTCCGACAGATTCAAAGGACTCCGCTAACATGGCCGAAGCGTGTCTTATCGCAAACCTTTAGTATGTGCATCTAAATATGGAAAAGTAAAATGGGAAAGGAATCTGTCATAACCAAAAAGGCACCACATGTACGGCAGATGTTTCCTTGTTCGTATCGTGGGGACATTGCTTTTAGAAAGTAAGTGCGCTGGTTCAACCAATAAACAAATTTCATAACCTAACGAATAGCAGCGAGCATGTAATAAACGATATTTATTGCGATCCAATGGGGAACTAGAAGTGAACCAAGTTCAATAATATTTAAAGGAACTAAATTTTCGCGGGGGGGCGGAGCGAATTCACATAATATAATTTATATAACATATAAGAAGTAAGTTTGAGCAAAAAGAGATAATAGAGGAATAACAGTGAAGTAAGAGTGAGAGGAAGAGAGTAAAAAAGTACGAGGAAAGCAACATTGCGATATAGAGAGATAGCATAACGGGATAGTACGGGGATCACGATATTGAGCAGAGGACTAGGTAGTGATATTAGTAAGGCAGTCAATAGTCGAAAAATATCACACTACAGTTCAGTGAAAGAAATACGGTGGTATTAAAATAATATACCAGTCTCATTAAATCAGTGTTAAAGTTACGATTAAATTATAGGCAACTTTAAAGCATGAATTTGTTACGGAGTGCAGTTAAATTTACGTGAATAGTGTATTTAAATCTTCGAGTGGTAAACTTTAGCCTGAGTAAATATCAAAGCCAGAATTGTCATCATGTGACTGACATGTTCTAAAACCTTCAATTGTCCAATAAATTAAAAGTTCAACTGGAACCCAGACTTTAATATTCCACTGGAGAATCCATTTTCATCCCTAATGGCTCCAGGTCATTAAAAGCAGTCCATATTCCCCAGAGGTTCCTATCCTCTTATTCCAGAATATAGGAAACATCAGACTCCAGACAGCAAGTGCCGAGGCTACTCAAAAAGATTATTTAATTATTTAATTATTAATTCAGCATATTCAACAATAAAGACTATTAAATTAAAACCCCAGTAAATAAATTAAAAACCCCACCCTTAATGTCAGTTCCATACTACACCAGTAGTATCAAATTTATTCACGAGATTACGAATTGCCCAGGGAACTTCTAAATACACTTTTCACGAACGCGACATGCTAATTCGTATGGGTAATAATCACACAAAAATGCATTGCTTTAATGTTTTCACAAACGAATGTATGCTCAGAAGTTCAAGGGAAGGCACACGGCCATGAGTGCAAAGGGAGCCAGCCTTGGCTGCAAAGCTAAACCTCGTTTGACGTGAACACTATTCTGAAAGCCCAGTATCTCCTAGCAGCTTGGCTGTTCTCAAAACAGAAATTTCTGTTAGGCAGTTTAATCAGCTCATGTAGTCATGAAATAAACACCTTCTTTCAGAAAACTTAGAAATTTTATAGGACTTCTGAAAGAATTTAATTTGTTTCAAGGAAAGTATGTCGAAAAGTAAGATGATAATAATAAATTTTAATTAACTAGGAATGGGTAGAAATGAACTCTGGTTGCTAAATATCGAGGGTGCCAAAAAATGTATATACATTTTCACAGTAGATATCTATTTAGTATATTTCAAAGTTGAACCGAAAAACAACAATAATGTGTAGTATGATGTTCTGTAAACAGATGTGACTAACATACATTATGATAGCATTGCTACGTGACAGGTAAATCAACAGTGAACAAATGAAGCCAAGATTATCGTATGATTCTGTTAACAGACGTGACTCACATTATGTTATGCTAGCGTTGCTACAACAAAATCTAGCCAAGATTATCGTTTGAACAGCGGAAAGCAATTTTTAAGTGGTATTGGAAAACCGAGAATGTTGTTGAAGTTCAAAGGCTATGGAGACGTGTGAACAGAACAGAACCGCCAACGCCAGTAACAATTGCACGCATTCGAGACAAATTTGAGACTCGTGGTAGCGTATGCGATGTTCACAAAGGCAGATCTGGGAGACCTCGCACAGCAACAAGCCCCTTGCACTGGATCCAAGGCACTATCCAAGGCACTGGATAGGACAAAGAGGTTCGATTGAGTTTTCACCACGTTCTCCGGATCTAATTCTGTTGGACTTCTACTTATGGCGAACTCTTAAAGATGTTGTATACCGTAGAAAACCAGCTACTCTGGTAGCACTTCGGGTAGAAATTGAAACGGAACGTGCTGCACTCGCTGAGGACACTTTCGCAAACGTTGCTCATTCAGTAGTTCAACGTACTCAGAAGAGTATCGACGCCGATGGTGGGCATTTTGAGCAACTGTTGTAACTGTAACAGTCTAAGAGGATTAGTGATCATCATTTTCTGTTTGTGTGCATTCAGTTTTGTTATGTTAACACAGTTTTTTCTTTGCTTATAATGTGTGTACATTTTTTGGCACCCTCTGTATAACTTGAGCAAAATCAGTCAGTATGACTTGCCTTGATGTCGGGTATGGGACATTAGATGCTTTACAATGAGCTATTAGAGAACATTCCAATAATAAAGCAATGTTCCATTCCGCAGCTATAGACAAAGAAACTGATGTCATGTGACAGTAAGTTATGGCATTCTAAATCTTCCTGGAAAATAACCCATAATTAACCTGGTCCATGTACGAAGCGCGATAATTTATTCAATGCAGAGTCGGTCGCATTATTCCGACAATTGTTTTGTATTCGCACTTGACAACCCAACAGCATTTGCTTTCACAATGGAGGGCATTAAACAAACCTAGCGACATGCATATTACCCTCGCAGCACAGTGGAAACCAATGGCTTGGTGTCACTTTGCATCACCATCCTCTGAATTCCACGCCACATGCGTGATGGCGCTGTAGCCAGATGTTTTGGATTTGGCAACGTAGCTTCAATAAGCACAAATGAGTCAGTTTAACACTCCTGTGCTATTCGTTTGTCTTTCAATTTCGTGTGGTTTAAGTTATCTGAATGATATTTTATTGTCTAGGATCCGGTTTCTGAAACGCTAATAATCTTCTCAATTGGCTATCAGGTGTTTCAGAAACGTTCCATTACATTATCGGTCCATTAAGTGCTTCTGAAATGTTAGATGCTTTAATAGTGTTTAACGCCCATTTTTACTACTGAGGCACCATAGGCATGGACACTGATTATACATGAGATGAAATGAAATATTGGGAAAGGATATTTTTAAGGAAGGAAACGTTCCAGGCCTAAATTTAGAGTACCTCCCCGGCATTTACCAGTTAAGAGGACTGAGGAAAACCTTGAAAAATCCTCAGTCAGGGAGGACGGACCTGGCGGGATTCGAACCCAAGACCTCCCGCTCACGAGTCCGCGCCTTAACGACCTCGGCCACCAGTGGCGGTGAAATGAAATGGTAAATTGGGAGAGGAGTGAAGGAAGAAAGCGTTCCAGGCCGAAGTTTAGGGTACCTCCCCGGTATTTGCCATTTATGAGGACCTCGGCTACCCGTGGCGGTTTTGATGTATCTTTTACATTTGTATATTTGAAGTTCGCATATTTTTACGAATTGATTTAATTTATTTACGAATGTTCTTTAACATCTCAGGTTATCAGTGTCTCATTCAATTCAAGGTGTTAAATGGCAGATACATTTTTCTCAAAGGCTCTTCTTTCAGGCTTGAGGTTTATTTATTGTGCCGTAAATCTTCTACATGGCATTTTTAACGAAGAAAACGAATAAATGTTCTTGGAGAATATTGCTATTGATGTTAATAGCAATATTCGCACACTTAATATCTAAGGGGCCAGAAAACGAAAACGAACTGAATTTCCAGTTTTTAATCTTTTGTTTAGTATATGGTGGCATCGTTAGTTCTTTTATTTTTAATTATATATTTCCCTTTGGCCACTTAAATATGTAGATTTTTTTTCAAATTCATCAACGTTATTATCACATTTAGGGCTCATTTTGCCATCCAGATAGTTAGTGTATTTGATTGAATTATATAGTGTTTAAAGCCCGTTTTATTTCTGAGGCATCACGGGGAATTGGTTATATATGAGATGAAATTATAAATTGGAAAATAATTTTTGAAGGAAATACACGTACAGGATCTAAGTTTAGAATATTTGCCAGACATTGAAATTTATGAAGAGTGAGGAAAACCTGGAAAACTTTTCATTTAGGAGGACGGTCTTGGCAGGAATCGAATCCCAGTCATCCTGCTCATGAGTTTGTGTCTTAACGACTTGGCCACGCGTGTTGGTAATACAAGTATGATGCATAATTGACGTTCGTTTTTTGTTTCAAATGTATATTTCAGTTTAGCACCCTAGTTTTTATTTGTTAAAATTCTCAGTAAATTCCATGAAAATAATTTCTTTCCTTACTTTGTTCATTTTTAAAATAAATGCTTTTACAACGCATTTTATTATCTAAACATTTGAAGAAAATCTATAAAACCACAACAAAAAAAAAATGAACTAAAATTACTATTAAATTCTGTTGTGCTAATTTCAGAGTATAGTTGTGTATTCAGCATAGTTCATGAAAACTAATTAATTTATTAGTTAATTAACCACGCAAATAAGTCTGATTTAAGATAGATATGAATTTAAAGTATAAAAATCTAACCTTAGAATAATTTCAGTGCAAGTTGTCGAAAATGAGGCTATGCCTGTTGTTGAACTATACGTTTTTGTAATTGGAGAACGTTCTCTCGAAATCTTTTGACCCAATGAAGCACACTTGAAATTCACCAAATCACAAATATCTTCTTTAGAGAAGATAAGATAAGAAAATGCCATGGGGTTATATGTAACGGTGTTGGTTCTTTGGTACTATGTGAGATAGGAGGTGTTTGCAAACCCTGGAGAGAAGAATTTTGAATAGTTACAGGCTGTTTTCCAGCAATATTGTGCCGGCTAATACGTTTAAGAAAGTGATAAAATCTAGGAAAGATTCCAGCATTTCATTGTTAAATTGGCTAGATATTTTCCCCGATATAAATTCTATCAAAAATGTATGGTCCACGAGGATAGACCCATAAGTTTCCGGCCTCGTCGATAAGGTTTATCGCCTTCATAGAATTCTTATCTGGTATCATATGTAATCTATTAAGTAAATAATTGCAGCTGTAACTTCCGCTCCGCTTTCTCATTGTTAAGTTATAGTTGCATAAAGAAGGCTATGTGTAGAATATTGTGACAAGTTCAAAATGGAGTGTCGCACTGTTATGAAGTTCTTCACAAAAGAAGGACTTACTCCAAATGAAATTATACAGCGATTGGACAATGTATATGGGGAAGCATCCTCCTCATATTCTACTGTAAAAGAATGGGCCAAACTTTTTCGAATGGGTCGAGAAAGCACTGGAGACAAAGAGCGTGCAGGTTGGCTCTTGCAGGTGCTTATTTCTGAAAACATCGTTCTCGTGGAAGGAGAAATTGTGGAAGACCGGTGGCTCAAAGTTACAGAAATAGCAGCAATGGTGGCCCTTTCTAAAACACCAGTCCTTCGAATTATTCATGAACATTTAAACGTGAGAAGGTTAGTGCAAAATGGGTGTATAGACTTCTTTCCTCACTCCAAAAGCAGCAACGAGCCATCTGTTGTCAAGCATGTTTGGACTCTGCCGATGCAACGACAGAGATCTGCAAACCATAGTTACAGGAGTTGAAACTGTGGTCCTCTACTATGCTCCCTGGTGCAAAAGAGAATCAATGGAGTGGCAGGCGTAAACCGGGCGAAGCACGGCTCTAAAGCCCACTCGGCAACCAGAAGATCATGGGCACAATTTTTTCGGACTGTGAAGGAATACTCTTCATTGATTTCAAGGAGAGGAACGCCACAGTAAATGGGGAGTATTATGCTGGCCTACTGCAGACTACGTGCTTCCATCAAAGAGAAAAGGCGAGGATGCCTGAGTGGTGGTGTACGCCTTCTTTACGACAATGCGCCTGTGCACACAGCTCTTGTTGCAAAGAAAGCTGTGAAGAAATGTGGCTGCAAGAAGATCGACCTACCACCCTACAGCTTAGATCTAGCCTCCATTGACTATTTCCTCTTTTCAAAACTCAAGAAGGGCCTTCTAAGAAGGAAAGTGTGACTAAAAAGTGATGGATGCTGTTTATACCCATTTTGCAGACAAGATTTTTACTATTTTTTGTGGAGAAGGGGGTGTTGAAATATTAATTCAAACATGTGAGAAATGTATTGCAATAAAGGATTAATATACTGAAAAGTGAAATATATGGTTTTTGTCTTTATCATACCTAGAAAATGGTTAGGCCGGAAACTTATGGACCTATCCTCGTACATGTATAGATAAGCGGAGAAAAGTTGAACTAAAGAAGGTGCAAAAACTTTATTAGAGCTAAAGGGTTCATAAAAATATAAAATGTTGATTAATAAATACCCTTTCATAATTTTTTGATCACATTTATAAGCACAAAGTATACAAAATTGGGCCACTTTCAGGGTGATATACTTCACTTGTTCAGAAGATTGTGGCATACTGGTAACGTCTTTGGTTTCCGAGGTAACAGCTAAGGAGATGGAACCCGCAGACTTTGCACTGTGCAAGGCAGCATCATAACGGAACACGCGAGACTTGGCAGTTGGATGCAGCGTCAAATGCTAACGATGTACCGTTTAATGAAATAAATGCACATCCAACATGGCTGTGGTACGAGCTACAACCAACAAGAGAGAGCGCGATGTCCCCCACTGAATGACGCCAAACCGACGGCAAGGGCTGCCAACTTTACCACACTTAAACTTCTTTTTTGGTCAAGTTGCTGGAATTGGGAACGCTTCCAGGATCGTTTATTTTTTTAAAACTTTCGTGGGCATAAATGGGAAAAATGTGATTTCGAGCCCGGATGATCGGTTTTTTATTACACTGTGCTCCGTGGTAGGCCCAAAAGAATAGTTTTTTGATGTTTTATGTCTCTACGGGGTACAACAGAAAAGTTGCTGTTACATTGGGTTTGATAAAAGTAGATGTAGACCTTTTGGGATGTGTAAAGGACAGTTATAACATTTCTCATTAATATGCAACTCTTAGTTACGTGGATGATGTTTTCTGCTTCGCTTTAGTTATGACAAGAACTCGGTATTTAGGCAAAATGACTTTTCTAACTTTATTTGTTTATTTTTTGATTTGGTTTATTTATGGACTTTTTTAACAACTCAGGACATTAGCGTCCCATTCAATTCAGGGCGTGAAACGGTCGATAACTTTGACTCAGAGAACTCGTCTTTCAGGTATGAGGTTATTTTACATACCGTAAACCTACGACATGGGATCCATGGCTCTACTTCGGATTTTTACGCCCGAAAAATCCATCGATCCTGGCAGGGAATTAAAACCGCAATGTTGGATTTAGGAGGTATTTCTATCTGGATGAATATATTTAAGAGTCAGATGAAAATGAGCATGTTTCCGTTCATTTGGAGTCTGTAGGGCGAATTTTTACTTTGCCCTATTTGACTTCTGTTGCCTATTTTAAGATTTGAATTCTTTGCCAGTTTTGGATCATTATGGATTTTTTCTGCTATTGTTTACTCATTTTAAAAAGCAAATAAAGAAATTTAATACATCGAAGTGAAACAAATATAAAAATTAAATAGTACATTCTCCTCACAAAGATATTCATCAAGAATTTTATTATACATTCATTTTTTTTCAAGCAGTCAAAAACTTTCTCCTCATCCCCATTCACTAAAGCTTTTTAAATACCAGAACCTTCATAAGTGAAAGAAGCGCACGGTTACCACGGGCATATGAATACCAGGAAGTAGAGAGGATAAGGAAGGTACTGTATTTTGGAATAGTCCTGACGAATGATCTTGTATCGATCTGCGCGAAACAATTCTTGGAAATTTGTGGGAGGAAGGGAATAACTTTTCAGTTGTATAAAAGTAACAAACAATCGCAAGCGATAAAGATGAGATCGGTACAACTGTACAATAAACCGTCCTTACAATGTGTTCAGTACGGAAGTAAGAGAGATACTAACCTGATCCCCCTATAAACGCATAAACGGAACACGAATTTGAGCAGAAACCACTGCGAATATTTTGCTCATTCGCCAGGACTATTCAAAACTACTTTATTTTCCATGACGTCCTAAAAGGTGAATGAGCGGCTATGATAGTTGATACCTTGGAAAACACTTTGCTGTTGCTGGTAATCAAGAAAAATATGCTTAGGTACTTTAATTATGTCAGAAAGAAATTGTTAGGTATCTTAAATACCTTTTTTCTTTAATAATGAGTGATATTGCTCTCTGTTTTCACTGTTAATAAATGCATATTTTAATTATTTTACGGCTTATTTTTTGGTGTTTTAAGGGCTTATTACTTGCTTATTTTTAATAAAAATAAATGCCTGAACTTCCGGGTTCTGGTTATGAGAAGCCTAAGTTTGACGAATAAAAGGTGTAATTATTTTTTATTGTGAGTTATAAAGGTAACTTAGAACAGGCCATTAATCTTTTACAGCGTATAACAATTGTTAACATTTATTTCGAGAGATGGGCTATATTTTTCCTTTAATTAATTAGCTTACATGGTGCATCCTATTCCGATGCTTACGCATTGACTTAGGATTTGCACTCGGAAAGGTACCCTGTAGTTTCATTTATGCAAATTAAGCTATAACAAACTTACATTTATTATAATAATACAATATTGGAACTTACAATACTCAACAAGAGTGTTTAAACATTTCTGTAAGCATGTGCAATGAAAAATTTTAATGGCCAAGCACAATTGAACACAATTTAATATTAAGTTACCTCTTGCTTGCCTACAGTGCTTGCCTTCAAATTTAATAGCACAAAACTTTTGGCAAAACAATAGAAAAGTGAATTTAACATTAGCAACACTACATGGCCTTAAATTGAATAACACAACATTTACTATAAACCACAATAGAGAAGCTTGTGGATTTGTGTTGTACGATTTTCCTTTAATGCCCCTCAGAAAAAAAAAAAAAAAAACTGCAGGCTGTTATATCCGGAGACTGAGGGCGATATATTGTTAATGATGACTCTATCATCGAATATTTCATGAATTGCATGCAAGGAGACATAGACTGTATATATGTGCACAATTCTTTAGGAAAGTTGCGAACATCACGAAATTTACTGGCATAGCATTCGTGAAGAAATTTCTCAGAGAGAACTGCAGAGGGTTGTAGTTAATTTCATAAGCTGATGGAGTAATGAATTGAAAATAAAGGGAGGCAGTTCCAGCCTCTTCATGCTTGATATTTAAGAGTAAATGCACTGTTTAAAACCCTATAAAATTACTGTAATTCAAAAACTTAAACCGGGTGACCCTGCATCCAGGAATACATTTTGTGAATAGAATTTGAATAGCGAGCTTGAGGGAGAAATTGACCCTAATCTAATCATTTTACGGACGAATTTTTATTTCACCTATGTGGGTATATTAATTGATACTGGAGTTCAGAAAACCTAACTTGCTTCATGAGGAATTCTGTAAGATCAAAAGTTAGAAGTTTGATGCGGAGGAATAATAGGTCTTATTTATTTAGTTATTTTGAAGAAAACGATTCATAGTTATAGGTATTTGCAGAATGTTTTGCATCCCTTTTTATGTGAATTAACTTTGAGTGAACGTATGTTCACTGTGAATTAAATATTAGTAACACTTCGGTTTTGCTTTCAAAATGAATATCTAAATATTTGCTTGCATAGCACAGTAAAAGGTAACATATAAGATTATTATTAAAGGTGCTTGCCTTCCAATTACAAACACATAACGATTAAAATGCAATATAAAACCCCTTATGCACAACTTACAGAAATGCCTTGGTCAGTAGTCAGACGTGAAGAAGGAGTAACGATCCTAACAATTTGGAAATGCTGGCCGAAAAACGTTTACACCCCTCGAAGCTGCTGCCCTCTCCGTGTCATTCGGGACAGCTCTCAGTAACTCCAGAGAAAGGTAGAACGTCATCCACACCATTCTAGACCAATAAAGAAAGGACACGAGAAGACGGTTGTATCACGGATTGAAGAAAGAAGAGAAACGGGGATTTGGCACATAGCAAGTAATTAGTCCATGCAAAGACTAATTTTAATGTACTCATAACAATATCAGTGGACTCTGAAGTCATTGTTGGTACAGTTACATGCAACCGTGTTGTAAAATAGTATAAAATTTGAGAATTTGTAGCAAAGGTACGTTATTAGATATTTAAAAAATGGTTAATCTATCGGTAACGCAAAAGCCTCATTACTTGCACGTCATCTAATGCAACTCTACAAGAGTGAGTTCCAAAATGACGCCCAAAGTGCCAAAAAAAGAGGAGGGGGCAAAAGAAAGCAGCAATGCAACGATAAACTGCAACAGTAGTGCCGCATATCAAGAAGCGTAACTAACTGAAGTAAACCCATGAACAACACAGAGAATCCTTGCCAACTGCATAGACATATCCAAAGACACAATATGCTACATAATTCATATAGTTCGGTGCAAGAACGGTGCTATTAAGCACGAGAGAATTCTGAGAGCAGTATATCAAGGAACGCATCCACAATATTCGGACTGGTGCTGCCCTCTCGTTATTAGTTGCAGTAGAGTTTTGTACCGCTAGGTAGCAACACTAGCACATCTGATGAGTGAGTGTTTAAAGTTTCATGCAGTTGAGTAGTTGACATTTTATAGTACTTTTCATAGTATTCTGTGTGTAGTGTGTGGCGATTTTACGATGGATCCAAGATTACAACAGAGAGTGTGCATTAAATTCTGTGAAAATCTCGGGAAAAATGCTACAGAGACCCTCGCAATGATTCAACAAGTATTTGGGGGACAAGGCATGAGCCGTACACGTGTGTTAGAGTGGCATGCTCGGTTCAGGGCCGGCCGTACAGCTATTGAAGACTCTGCTCACACCGTTAGGCCCGTCAGCTGCACAACGCCTGACATTGTTGCCAAAGTTCAACATCTCGTTCGTGAGGATCGACATCGAACCATTGAAGATCTTGCTCATGAAGTGGGAATCGGTTATGGGACATGCCAACGAATTTTAACATGGCATGGCATGCATCGTGTCGCCTCAAAATTTGTGACAAGGATCCTGACTGCTGATCAGAAGGCGCAGCGTGTTGAAGTTTGCACGGAGCTTCATCAGGCCGTATCCGATGACGCAACCTTCTTGTCCAGGGTCATTACCGGCGACAAGTTGAATGTACGCTTATGACCCTGAGACATAACAGCAATTCCCCCAGTGGAAGAGCCCGAACTCACCAAGACCAAAAAAAGTGCGACAAGTCAAGAGCATGTGCTTCTCGTTTTCATTGATAACAAGGGAATTGTGCATAAAGAATTCGTCCCACCAAATCAAACTGTGAATTCCATGTAACTTTTGCGACGGCTCCGTGAAAATGTGCGCAGACGACGGCCCGAACTTTAGCGAAAAGGTATTGGCTGTTGCATCACAATAATGGGCCCTGTCATAATTCCTTGTTCACAGGAGCTTTTTGACGAAAACAACATGACGATTGCCCCCCCCCCCACCCTCCGCACTCTCCTGATTTGGCCCCCTGCGACTTCGTTCTATTCCCCAAATTGAAAATGAAGTTGAAAGGACGTCGGTTCGACACAATTGAGAGGATTCAAAAAGAAACTCTGTCTGTGCCAAACACCCTCAAAGAACATGACTTCCAAGATGCACTTGGAAAATGGCAGAATCGCTGGGACCGGTGTATACATGTGGAAGGGAACTACTTCGAGGGTGACGGTGGTCATTAGCTTCAAAGTAAGTTTTTGACCAGTTTGCAGCACCAGTTCCAAATATTCTGGATACTACCGTTTACTAATGGGTGTTTTTTCTTTCGCGAGACCGCTTTATGCGCAATGACCTGTCGGTCGGTTCAAGTTGGTACCGCGGTGAACGGGAGAGAGAAAGTCCGCAGTTATGACTGTCGTTTAGCTTATTACTAAGACTTAAACGGTACATTTACTCACCATTATCACACAGGAAGATGCTGGATCTCCGCCCTTTCAAACAATACCGAAATTATTTAGTAAAAATAAAAGATGGAGGAAACAAAACTTCCGAGGTTTGATTGTTTTTTTCTTTCTTTTTTAGTGTTTAATGCATAGCCGGTGAACACTGATGATACATGAGATGAAATGATATAATGGGAAAGGATATTTTTTTAAAGGAAGGAAACGTTCCAAGCCTAAGGTTAGGGTACCTCCTCGGCATTTGCCATTTATGAGGACAGAGGAAAACCTGGTAAAGCTCCATAGTCAAGAAGGACGATTCTGGCGGGAATCGATTCCTAGACCTCCCGCTCACGAGTCCGCGGCTTAACGATCTCGGCTGTACCAAAATAGCTATAGCCTAAATGCGTTCTAACAGCTTGGAAGCAGTTTTCTCTGTTTTCAGTGTTTTATTCCGTACTGTATATTTCTCTATCATGACTGAACACGATCATATTCAACAACTGGTGTAATATTTTTATATCCAATACCTGTAAGGGGTTTTAAAGAGATAGATTCAAGTAGAGTTAGTTGGCTTTTGTTTCACACTGATCAAGACTTGAAAATGTAATAATGGAATGCGCGGTACTGAAGTAAAACATTAAGCGATAGGACATTAGCACTTACACTGATTTATTCCATCATTAATTCAATTGGCACAATTACTTAATGATGCATGCAAACAGAATTTAAACAAGTGAAATGGAAACTGGATTTAATACGATAAATATTTATATTAAAATTGGAAGCTCGGGCGTAATAATTTTAGAATTAATTGATAGATGAATTATATCTACAAAATAATATGTTTTATACACCGAATTAGAACCATTTGTACAAAAAAATGCTCCATAATGAACAGGTTAATTTCGAGAGTGAAAGTTCTGTAGCATTTTAACAGTATGAAAATTCATTGGTTCTATAAGGCTGTTCAAAAGATAGAAAACATATGAATTCACTACCACTTAATAACAATTAATATTTTTAGTAAAATAATGGGCCAATACGCACAAAAGAATGCGATTTATTTAAATATAGAAGAGTTTTTAAACGTTTGTAATAAACCCATGTTTCCAAACGCTTCACGGAATTTTTCTAGAAAATATACAGCATTTAGAAACAACTTTCAAATATATCATACATTTTTCTTTAGTTCTTAAGAACAGCGTAGCGTTTAATTGAGTATGCACAAGTCAAATAATAAACTTTCGCATTTTTTTTTACTCCGAAACAAAGGAACATAGTTCCGTGCAAGTTAAGTATCGGCTAGTTTGGACACCTACAGATGGATAGTGCACAGGTGAAACGAACACCAAAATAAGATCCAAACTCGCTGTAAACAAATAACGTCAGCCTACAGGTTGTGATTTTCTGAAGACCATAGCACAACATAAATTATAGTTCCGTAAATATTTAATGAAAGCTAAAGTTTTACAGTAATTATGTTAATTGAGGTAAGAAAAGACATATACCGCTGTTAAAAACAAAAATGCACATGGATGTATTTGTTCACGTTTTGTGCTAACGGTAAGGCGTGTGTTTCCCTTATGTTAATAAACGATTAAAATGGCCTCTTCTACATTTGCGGACAAGGTTAGCAAACTTTCAGGTGAAAAAACGAACATTTTTAATGTAAGACGTTAAAATGACGAAAAGAGAATAATATTGAATGTTTTGGTTGGATGTGTTTGGCCAAGACGCTCAAAACAATCTTGCAGTACGTGAGTCACTCCGAAAGTTTTGAGACACGTCAACTTGGGAGTGGGTAGACTCACCCCGGCTGCTGCATCTTTTCATAATACTCTCCACCACAGCCTATACATTTTCTCATCCTCAAAAATCACTTATCATTTTCCTCAAGGGCGAAAAGTTAATTTTCATATGCAGCCACAGCCTCTTCAGGGTTGTAAACTCGCTTTCCTCGCATGCCACTGGGAAGAGAAAATAATTGCTTGAAACCAGCTCAGGACTATAGGGAGGGTGAATCATGAGTTTGACCTCTGTGGACTCCAGGAACTGGATAGTAATGTTAGCCGTGTGAGCAGAGGCGTTGCCGTGGTGAAACAGGATCCACCTCAGTCCTGTCCTTGGACGACGTCCTGGAAGCTCATCGAAGAATTTCGGCAGGCAGATTTGGTGCACCACTGATCAGTAACTGTCCTTTGCTCCTCCAGAGAATTTTTGACCATTGTCTTCTCAACACTTACGGCCCCTCTTCATTTTCGTTCGTAGCTAATCTGGAATGATCCAAACTGGCAACTGTTGTTTGTTCTCCAAGTCAAATTTATGTTTCATCCCCCGTGATGACATCAGAACCACGGCTTGAGCTCCCTCCGTCGAATCTCTGCAGCATTTCTTCACACCATTCGATGCGGGTGCGCTTTTGTGTCTGTGTCAAATTGTGGGGCACCCAAAGGGAGAAAACCTTCCTCACACAAAGATGATCGTGCAGGACTTATGATATTGCTGCCAATCCAATACGGAAGGCTGTCTGGATGTCCTTTAAATAGTACATGATTGCTTTCACGTACCATTTTTTTTTTTCACCGCCACAATATTTTCCTCAGTCATTGCTGTTCCCGACTACTCTCATCTTGCATTGAATTCAGCACCTTTTAAATTCCGCAAATCAGCGGAAAACTGTTACCCTGGATGCAGCAACGTCCCCAAAAGCCTGTTGCAAGCGCTCAAGGTCCTTTTTATTGATTTGTTTTATTTACATACGCTCTTTAACATATGAGTTCATCAGCGTTCCAATCAATTCACGTGAAACGGCCGATAAATTTTGCTCAGAGGCCTTTTGAGGTTCTTTTGTTTCACCGCCGATTTTCCACTGAGTGATGAGAGAAAAAAATCATTCTCAGTCTTTAATGATTAGCCCTCATAAATGTTTTGTTGGCAGAACTTGCGCTAAAGTTAATGCACAGTAGGAGTTCATGCATAATGGAGTAATATCTCATTTTTTCTGACTCTGCTAGAAGAAGTCTAGATCAGCGATTTCCAAATAAATTGTTTGGTCGAGTAGGGACCATTCTACTTTGCTAGGTTACCTGATTTCAGTCCATTGAATTTTTACATAGGTGACTATTTTAAAACTGATGTTGCTTTCAGACCCAAAATTCTTCACCAGCATATTGAACTAGGATGTCAGTAAATACCTTCCATTATGTGTCATTTGGAAGACTGTATTATGCTTTTATGCTGCTCTTTTTATTTGTTCTCTAACAATATTTCAGAAAAGGTGGCGGTTCGTAGCAATATAAAGCCCGGATACAAAACTTTAACACTGCTACTGCTACAGTTGAATGTGCATTACAAGCTTCCAGTACATTAATAGCTATGTTAACATTAATATGTGTGAAGCTGAATATACACAACGAAAAAGAAAGAGGCAAAATTTTATTTTAAAAAATATATCCTAGTTATATACACCCTTTGACCCCCCCACAAAAAAGATTATACTTTTCCGATCAGAGAGCTTCGGGTACGTTCGTAAACTCTGTATTCACAACGCGCAAGCAGCGACTGGCATACTGCATTAGGTGCTTTGCCTGTAAACGTAGTGGTCACCTGAAAAAAGAATAGGGTAGTGTATCAATGACCGAGCGGTTTAAAAGATATTGCTCTTCTGTATAAGTTTCTGGGTTCAAATCCCACACAGTTGTTTTATATTTTATAAGTGTATATTTAAAACATTATGTTGCCTTAATATCGTATTATATATTAATGTATCATGGCATTACTTATGCAAACACAAACTAACGTATTTTTCACAAATTACTAAATAAATACATGAACAGAAACATTAATCTTCTATAGTGAAATCTCATAGAAATAAACACAAATTAATATCGGGTGTATGAACCCTCAGCATGTATAACTGTCCTCAATCTTCGGGGCATAAATGATGTCAGATTTCTACAGTAGTGTGGACGAGAGGCTACAACATCCAAGGCTACTTGAATTTGGGCCCATAAGTCATCTTTTGTCCTTTGTGCATGTGCAGTATATTGCCTTTAGGTAGAACAAATTCTGAAGGAAACTTTATAATATTCAATAAAATATATGCAATATATAATTGTTAAAGCTTGCTGTGTATGGGAAATAATATTACAAGACTAATTTGTCATAATATATTACAAATGTTTATTTACAAAAAAGTGTTACATACCGGGAGGGGTTCTTAAGCACGGCATCACTGCACACTCTGCCGCAGAGCTAACAGAACACACATACCTAGTTAGCATCTTTAGTGCTTGTCATATAACACAATTGCTGCTGCAGTGGCTACAGAGCCATGTTGGTTACCTTGTGAACCCCGAGCTGTCTCGAGTAGGACTGCTGGATAATGTCTACATAACATTGTTACTTCAAATATAATATTGTTTGAAATTGAAATTGAAATAACTGAATGATGTCCCTTATTTAATATATATATAAAATAAAACTGTGTTGCCATTAATATGTTTGTTCACTAAAATTATCCAATAGTATTTTAAAGTATTTAATTCAACAATCAGTGTGTACAAAGCTGGGGGGAACTTTTTCTGGGAACGCACCTGAAGAGAGGTGACGTTTTATTTGGTGCATACACTTAATGACTCTTATGGGTAAGAGGCTCCTCCTATCGCTTCTTTATACCTTCCCGGATCAAAATACTACAAATTATAGAGTCACGCTGCAAAGCTACATAGATAATAACCTCAAATACAAATATTAGCTGCAAGTTTGAATTCTCCTGCAGGCGTTGCTTTTACTACGCATAAAAACGAATTAAGCAATAGTTAAAGGAAATTAACATTGAAAATTTAGGGATAGAAAAGTCCACCCTGATCATGTTTTCTTTATGCTATATGTGAAGGCAAGCGTATTGCTATACAGAAAAGTGTGACTTAGCCCGAACAAAAACTAGATAAAATAACCTCGTTAGCGTGAAAATGTTGCATTAAAAGCACATCCATGATTATGAACAAAGTTAATTTATTGCACTCCTATCCCTAAAGAGCTGTGAACATACGGTATGGCGTATTGCAAGCTTAAAAAATGCATGAAGCAATATTCATTTACTATTACAACAGACCAGATATATGTGCTTACAAAAAACAAAGTTTGCATACATGTTTTCGTTTAATTTTGGGGTGCACTTATTTAATTTTTGGGCAGTCTATATGTACCGAGAACACGATGAATAGCAATTGGAGTGATAACCACTAAAAACGGAAAATAAACAGGCCACAAGATACTTAAACTATTAAAGGACAGGTCCTTATACGTTACATAACGTATTTTTAAGAGTGTGTACAGAAGTACCTTGAATATAGAACATGTCAAGTTTTGCATTACATATTTAGTGCAAATTGTTCCTAACTAAAAGTAACTATATATGCTATATAGCACATTCATTACATGAAATATTTGTCATATTTTCATGTGTGACATGCATTATAAAGCACTCACAAATGAATTCTAATTATATATTGAAATATTTTATATGCAGAACATAAATATATTTTGCAAAACGCACTTAATATTTATCAATGAAAATAATTGATAGTTTATGAATTCTTTTTCTAGTAACAACAACAACAACAATAATAATAATAATAATAATAATCTGAAATAATTTTAATCATAAAACATGTATAATTGCGCAATCATAATGAATTCTCTTTTGATAACAAGATAAACTATTTGTATATTTTACTTTTTTACTTTTATAATAGAAACTTTTAATAGAAAATGTAAATTAATAAGAAAATGTCAAAATATTGTTTAAAATATGCTCTTATATTCAGTTCTGTTATTAGCATCACAAATTATTCGAATTGTGCACTTTTGTTGTTTAAAAACTGCCGCTTTTTGCGCACTTAGGCATTTAAATTAAATGTGTATTTACTTAGACAATGAAAAATGTACAACTAATACTTTCTAGAAAAAAAAAATCTCACCACTGTACACATCATCCTCATTGAAATAAAACATTCTGAAATGACAGTGTAAAAGTTTTCCATGATTACAGAAAATTACCTTTCTACATCACAGGAACTTTCAGGCAAATGTTTCATGGAAGAATTCCAAATGTTCAAAATCATAAATTAATTCACACTTGTCATCTAATACTGAGACTACTTTCAGCAAAGTGGCCCAAACCGTACTGAGTTGCAATTTTTCCTGTAACTTTTTTTTGCGACACCTAAATACTTTTTTAAGTTTTTCAATGATTGTTTCTGCATCAAGTCCCTCTGTTCCAACTTAATGAAATCCTCAGGTTTTAACTTAACAATGAAATACAGAGTTTTAAGTTTAAAATATTAATTTCTAATATTTTCGAAAATCTTATTATTACAAATAAATAAAGTTAGCCGAACAGTGATTTTAAGGGCAAACATTGCTACATACCTCTTTTCATCACTTTTATCAAAAGTTTACTTTACCGTCTGCGGAGAAATTGGCATCATCGTTTATTTACTGTTTGTATCTATATACAGGTTGAGCAATGCTTAACACAACCGCGGGACCGGCCGTCAGCGCCCTGTTGGAGTATATTTACCCTCTGCTGCGTGAGGCTTCAGTATGAGTTGAAATCTTGCGCAAGTAGCACGTGTGTGTTAGGTGATTAAATACAGTGTATTGAGTGAAAGTGTATCAAATTAATGTCCCCAGCCTGCCGCACGCCGGAAACCGGTTGCGTGAAGGATTGTTCACTGCGTATAATACATTTATAGGATTCCTTTTTGGTCATATTCAAGTATGTTGCCCTAAATTTTACCACTACATGTTAAATGTAATAGATTTAAAGATTTAAATCTTAAAATATTTAAAGTGTAAAAGTTTTCAATATTTCTGGTTTCAAAGTTTCAAATTTAATTTTTAAATTGTGTTATAGTGTTTAAATGATGTATTGCTGAAATAAGTTTACATCATTTGCATGTACAAGGTTGATTTCTGTTTACAACAGTTTGTTGTTATTCTATATTATACTATTTTATCTGTTTTGTTAATTTATTATCTATTTTACACGTTTTTGCGCTTATTAATATTATTGTTTAGTAAATTATACTGATTTTTCATAATTAGAAGCGTTTCTCCGTATTGCAAAATCAATTTTCTATGGCCAATTCCAGATTCCTTCCAGTATACTCCCAAAAATTCAAATTTGTTTAAGCAACGGGAGATGGTCCAATTTAATGATCAAATTCTGCAAGCATCACGTGATGCAATCTTTAAACTAAATACCGCAATATGGCATGTATAGGCCCTTATTTCGAGAATAGTAAATGGACATTAAAATACGCAATTATAGACACTATAAAATCTAATTTATTGGAGCCTTCAGTGATACTGAAATAAAAGCTTAAAATTGTAGTAATAGAACAAAATAGGCGAAAAAGACAAAATGCTCTTTCTAATAAAACTGTAGCACAGTGTTCTGTGATACTTTGAACGCGTTTCTTTGGCTGGTGGTGCTTGGAATAGACCACGCAGTGCCTCCGCAAGGACAGGGTCATGGGCAGCAAAATGGATCGTTAAAATCGCCAGCAGCAGACTCCGTGTCGTCCTCTGAGGAAATCTGACAAACACTGGACTTTCTTCCGTTCAAGAAAACGCCTTGTTTTATTTCTCTCAAAGTAATTTTATTTAATTGCCAAAGTCGTACTTTAGGCTTTCCGTATTTAAAGGGATAGACTTTTATAACTAAAGCTGTGACATGTAGGCGCTAAAAAGTTAAAAATAGACAAGCTAAAACACAGTCAAATGCTTGAAATTGGCATTTAAGGGGGTCGTTTGAAAAGTTTGGTAAAAATGCAAGATAACTTCATTTTTTCGTCAAGTTTCCAGGTTTTTCATCAAAAAAGTCACTTAGAGCTAAGTTAGGGAAATATGGTGATGAGCAAAGCTCAGAAGCTCAGGCATTTATTCTAATTAAAATAGGTATGCAAAAATCACTTAAAATACGGGAAATAGACAGTAATATAGTTAAAAGTGGCACTCATCATAAGTGGAAACGGAGTAATATCATTCATTATAAATGGAAATAAGTGTTTGAGATACTTAATAATTTCCATATCACATAATGAAAGTACTTAAGCGTACTTTTTTGTTTGTAGTGCAATAAAAATGAAAATTTGTATGTTTCTCCACACACTGGACATTTTTCTATATCTTTATCATATCTTAACCCTTTTAAATTGACCCTTTCCGACCTGCTTTATCACAGTGATTTATATTATTTTTTCTTACTCCTTGCTATTTTATTTCTCTATAAAGTCTGTATATAATCTTTTCTCTCATACTATCAAATATTTCTTGTCTTTCAATATCTTCCAATCTCAGAGTTATTTCTTCGCAGACTGTAGTAAATTTATACAACACACCTGTCTTTTTCCGTCTATTTTCCTTACCTTTTAGGTACTCAATAATGAATGTTAGTATATGATGCAGAAATCTGAAATATTGTGTAATTTTTTTATTGTTTTTTTCTTTCTTTTTCTTGAACAGACTGTACACGTAATAAAATGAAAAGGAACACGCTAATGATATACATGCGGTGAAACTATAAAAACAACATGGTGAATAAATAAGTAAAGAGATAATATTATGAGGAAATAGCACAGGGAAACCTAAATCGAAAGAAAAAAAGAGAGAGAGAGAGAGAAAGAACAGAATAAATGAAAAGAAATGAGATAGGAGGGTACATCAGTAGCAGCTCTCGGCTCTCCCAGGAGACTGAGGAAAATCCCGATCACTCATGCAGCTTGTTGTGTATGTATATATGCAGATGTTGGGACATGTAATCATTATGTACTCTGTGGGGTACGGCTGTTTATCGCGCCCCATCTCTTTAATGATAATGTTGCACAAGGATAGGCCCGAGGGGCTGACACTGAGTTTACAGAAACACCTCATCCGCAAACATATGCAGTCAGAAGCATTCGCTCCTATTTTTAATGTTTTAATAAACATTAATACTACAATAACACTTTAATACTTCAATACTTTCTTTATTGTATTGCATCATAGGCATATATAGCCAATCTCCAAGGACCAACACCAGTATAAGTCTTGGGAAGTACTGCACAGTTTTTCAGGTAGAAGTACTTCCTATCCTGAACCGTGCCTTTAGAGTATTTGAGAATGGTTACTGTGATAAACGTATTCTCATCCTCCTAGATAGTCAAAGCGCTTTAAAATTACTTTCTTGAGACCGGGTAAAATCTAAACTGGAATGGGAGTATCAAAATACCTTATCTGCTCTGGCATCCCGCAACAGGCTTGAACTACTATGGGTGCAGGGGCACCGGGGTATTTATGGAAATGAAAAAGCAAATCGTTTGGTTAAAAATGGGGCTCATACACCCTTGTTTGGGCTTGAACCCTCGTTGTGTTCAGAACAGGTACTGCTAAGACCGTGGTTAATACCCGAATTGGGGACAAATATCTAAGGTGGTAAATATATCCTGGACAAAGACAATGATCACTACAGGAAACATCTACGAAAAGTGACACTCTATAAAGATGAACCCACTTGTAGAATATGTAAACAGGATGAGGGATCTGACTAGCATTTTCTGTTTGATTGTCCATTACTGGTAAGAAAGAGAACAGGGAAGACCTGGGAACGGAAGCTGACGTTGGAACCAAAATATTGCACCTTACTCATGCAACCTCTCGAACATAATTCACTTCTTCGTCTCTGTTAAACTATGTGATTTATACAAATTTTCTCAAGGATTACTTAAAGTACATATAATGCTACAACATCCACTAAAGCGCCAGTTATTTCAGATAATCGGCAAAATTTACGGGCCTTCCTATTCGCTATATTAACAGTACAGTCAAAGTGAAGTTATTAGAGAAAATAAAAATTACCAAGTTTCATGTCCATACTCTAATTCTAGGTTATATGAGAGTAGGTCCGTAAGTTTCCTGCCTCGCCGATAAGGGTTATCGCCTTCACAAAACTCTTATCTGGCGTCATACCTTATCTGTTAAGTTAAATACTTGCAGTTGTAACTTCCGCTCCGCTGTGTTCACTTGTTCAGATATAGTTGCATTAAGAAGGCTATGTGTAGAAGATTGTGATATGTTCAAAATGGAGTTATCGAGCTGTTATTGAGTACTTCACAAAGAAGAACTTACTCTAAATGGAATTAAACAGCGATTGGACGGTGTATATGGGGAAGCATTCCACTCATATTCTACCGTAAATTAACGGGTCAAACTTTTTCGAATGGGTCGAGAAAGCGTGGAAAATGAAGAGCGTGCAGGTCGACCCTTAGAGATGTTCACTCCTGAAAACATCGCTCTTGTGGAAGGAGAAATTATGGAAGACCGGCGGCTCAAAGTTACCGAAATACCAGCAAGGTTGGGCCTTTCTAAAACAACAGTCCGAATTATTCATGAACATTTAAACGTGAATAAGGTTAGTGCCTACAGTTCTTTTCTCATTCCAACAAGTCTGTTAGCAGCCATTATTGGAGCTTTGTCTTGGCAACGAGAGAGAACTTCTGCAAATCATTGTTACAGGAGATAAAACTATGGTTCTCTACTGATCCCTTGTCCAAAAGAAATCGAATTAATGGAGTGTTGTAAACCTGGCCATGGCCAAGGTCACTCAGTCAACCAAGAAAATCATGGACACAATCTTTTGGGACTGTGAAGGGATATTCTTCATTGAGTTCAAAGAGAGGAACGCCACAGTAAATGGGAAGTACTATGCTGGCCTACTGTATGACTACGTGCTTCCATCAAAGAGAAAAGGTGAGGAAATCTGAGTGGTGGTATGCGCCTTCTTCAAACTGCCTGTGCACATAGCTCTTGTTGCAAAGGAAACTGTGAAGAAATGTGGCTTCAAGGAGATCGACCATCCACCGTACAGCCCAGATCTAGCTTCCAGTGACTATTTCCTCTTCTCAAAACTCAAGAAGGAAATTTAAGTGTGACGAAGAAATGATGGATGCTCTTTGTGCCCATTTTGCACATAAGACTTCTGGCAATTTTGGGGGGGGGGTTGAAATGTTAATTCAAAGATTTGAGGATTGTATTGCAATAAAGTAACTATATTGAAAAGTGAAATATGGTTTTTGTCTTTATCATATTTAGAAAATGGTTAGGCCGGAAACTTATGGACCTACCCTTGTATCTGTCTGTTTCCGTTCCCAAACTCCCTCTTGTACATTTGTCATGCCTTAGACCGAATTAGATTCCACGACTTTTAAGAATATAGTGGCCGGCAAGTAACTTAGCTGTTGGTTATTTTATGTAAAATTTGCAAATTCTCGATAGTGAAGTTGTAATTGCCGAGAGAATCCGTTATTTATAAGTCATATATGTTTACTTGAGTGTAATTTCCAGAGTCCGGAAGTAAGGCAAAATGCCTTTTCTATCTGGGTAGATATATTTAAAGAAATGAACATGCTTCCTACATTTATGTCATTTTGGTCAGTTTTAATTTGCCTCCTCCCCTGTTATGTCCTATTTTGATTTCTGTTACCTATTTTACGATTTAAAACATTTTTCGCTTCTTTTAGATCGTTGTGGATTTTTCTGTGTTTATTTAAAAGCAGTAAAGAATTGCAATATATCGTAGTGAAAAAGTTATAAAAATTAAATGGCATGTTCACCTCACATAAATATCTATTGAGAATCTTGTTATACATTTATTTCATTTCAAGCAATCAAAAACTTTCTCCTCGACCCGTTCACTTAAGCTCTTTAAAAAGCAGTACCTTCATTAGTGAAAGAAACGCATGGTTATCTCGGAAATATGAATACCAGGAAATAGAGAGAATGAGGGAAGTACTGTAACTTTGAGTAGTCCTGACAAATGACCTTGTATCGATCTGCGCAAGACAATTCTAGAACTCGTTGTGAGGGTAACTTCTCAGCTGCATAAATGTAATAAACAATTGCAAGCGAGAAAGATGAGAGTGGTACAGTTGTGCAATAAACCGTTCCTACAATGTGTTTAGTACAGAAGTAAGAGAGACACTAACCTGATTCCCCTATAAACGCATAAACAGAAAATGAGTTCGTTCAGAAACCACTACGATCTTTTTCTCATTTTCTAGAACTATTCAAAAGTACTTTGCTTTGTCTTGATCAGCATTTCCACGATGTTATGGAGGGTGAATGTTCTGTTATAACTGGTATGAATCCTCCCGTAATTGGTTGTTTTAAATATGAAGTAGAACGCCCTTTTTCCATGACAAGCGGCTGACTATGACAGTTGATACCTTGGAAAAAAATCTTGTTGTTGCTAGTAACCATGAAAAGTAAGTTTAAGTGCTTTAATTATGGGATAAACAAATTATTAAGTATCTTAAATACCTATTTTAATTAATAATAAGTATATATTACTCTGTTTTCACTTTTAATAATGCCTATTTTAAATATATTACTCTCTTTTAATAAGGTTATTTTAACCAAAATAAATGCCTGAATTTTAGGGCTGTAGTAATTATTAGCATTTATTAATGTATTTATATTGTTTATATACATTCTTATATATTGAGCTATTTATATATTTTCGTAAATATTTTTGTATTAAATTTTTACTTTATAAATTATTCACTAGTCTGTGATGAAATTACTGCCTCCAAAGTTTGAATGATTTTACGATATTTCTAAAATAAAATTAAAAGTCAGAAAGTTCCTCCAACGTACCATTTTTTGTTATTTTAATTTTGTGATAATATCACATTTTGAAAACAACAGTGTAGTTGTTACTGTAATACTTTAACATAAATATATAGTTTTGATAGTGTTTACAGTAAAAATCGAGAACACCGCATGTACCTTATCTGATAGTGGGTGCATGCACATGAAGTTAGACACTGATGGAGTTAAAGGTTGAGGGAAGAATGGTAATGGAAGTTTGATTATATGCAATTCAGTTCAACACTCAATAACTCTTCTTGTCGATATATAGGGATGTTGCTTGCTGGTTTTTGGAACCTCATAGTGCCGGGTTGAGGGAGAGGAATTAAAGGTGATGTGTTGACGAGAAAGAACACCTTGCTATCTTCTAGTTGACTTCATTTATTCAACAAAATGTGCATACCAGGGCATTTCTCTTCGTTCGCAGACAAGCAAATAGCTGATATACAGTAGTTTTCTGACTGCTAAGAAGAAGCGCCGAGCAAAAGTGAAGCTCGAATGTTGATGTTCCAGTGCGAGTTCCCCAGACTAGGTTATGACTTCCGAAGGCTGAATCCCCAAAAAAGGACCCTTTCATGTCCTTAAATACTCAACGCAATTCGCTTGACCACGTGATACAGGGGCGCTCCATTTCCCGCCACTATGGACTTAGACATCCTTATAGGCTATCGGTGGCATCATGCACCTCTCATATTATTGGCTAGTCGGATTATCTGAACGTAAGAACTTGGCGATTCGTGCAGCATTCAATTTCAACTTCTGTCGTACGTTAAAGTTCAACGTACCTTAACGGTAGCTAAGGTATTAATAGCCCGGGGGGAAGCAACCCCCTTCCAATGAAGAAAAGAAAGAATTTAACTGTTGTCTGCCTAAACGGTCCCTCTGCTGTCCGAGCAAGAATTTCTGCTTTTCGTGACATTTTTACACACTTACAGCTAGCTGAAATAAAATGTTACATGTATTCTAATTAATTCCTCACAATTGATGTGGTACCAAGGATGGTATCAACACCCCTGGCTATTATGTTTATTTGTTGCAAATAGGAATGTTAATCACCCACTTTGTGAGATACACACCCTATCTTTCAAGCAGGTACACATTCTGTCTGGTATCTCTTAACATTTAATTAGTCTCTACTTCATTTGGAAACGAAATGAGTTTGAAGAAGAATGTTATGAGCTTTAGTTCAATAAGAAAGTATTTCCATTTCGCAACGAGGATAGCCCATATCACTTTTCTTATATGTTGAAATATTCGCCTTGTTTAAATAGAGGCGTAATATCACAGATTTTGGGAAAAAAGTCACATTCTGTCTAGTGTGGAGTCAACTTGGAGTTCATAGCAAAACTTAGGCGCCACACAAAGCATGGAGAGAGAGAGAGAGAGAGAGAGAGAGAGAGAGAGTGGTTTGAAGAACTTCGTCATTGGGGCAAGGACAGAAGATTGGCCACCTTGAAATTTGCAAGTCTGTTCTATGAATGCTGCGCTCCAAAGTTTTGTGATTCTGTCTGTCACTCTCCAATTAAGCTTGGCATAAAAACGGTTTATAAAAGCTATAAAGAAGGAGTTTCAAATACCAGGAGCGATCAGAACCTAAGGCTACAAAGCCTGCAGTGAAATGTGTACATTTTATTTCACACAACCAATGTACTCGCCTGATAGTACTTACATTGGGTTAGTTTCGACAAGTTTCCATATCGATTTAGGCACTTGTTGCTTAGTGAGATGAATTCGAACATTTTTTCCTGTCCTTGAGTGTTCAACCACGTTGTCGCGAAGTGTTTCACATCCTCATCTGCCACCTCTGTGCTCCCTTCAAGTGAGGAAAAGATGAAAGTCGCTTGGAGTGAGGTCCGGGCTGTAGGGAAGGTGACTGATGGTGTTCCAGCAAAAAGCTTCAACAGCGCGGTGATCTTCTGTGCTGTATGAGGTTGCGCGTTGTTGTGAAGGAAGATGACACCTCGGTGAGAAATCCTGACCGTTTCCTCCTGATTGCTTCGCGCAGTCTTGTCAAGGTTTCGCAATATCGGTCAACGGTCACTGTGTGCTCTCTTTCCAATAAGAGTATGACAACCGCGCTGTCCTAAAACACGTGGCTATCACCTTCCCGGCAGATGACTTTCCTTAAACGTCTTTGTCTTTGGAGAGAAGGGGTGTTTCCACTCCATTGACGACGGTTTACTGTTGGGGGTGTAGTGGTGGATGTTTCGTCGCTTGTGACAATGTAGTGAAAAAAAAACTGTTCCCTTCCGTAGAGAACCGTTGCAAAAGAAGCAGACTTGCCCCCATGCGCTTCTGCTTGTGTTGGTTGGACAGGGAACAAACTTTCCGGTATTGCAGAATATCGCGAACAATGTGACGAACGCTTCCGAACTACAATCCCAATTCTACTGCCATATGCCGTAATGTGATCCTCCTGTTGTCCTGAATCAGCTCCTCCACGCGAGCTTTGTTCAAATCTGTTGATGCCGTGCTGGGTCAGCCACTGCGATCCTCGTTACTGACGTTTTCCCTACCGGCCGCAAACTTTCGACACCTTTCTGCGAGATGCTGACGAGGCATTACATTCTCTCCGTAAACCTCTACCAGCTGCCGATGAATCTCGGCCGCGGTTACATTTTTCGCCCACAGAAATTGAATAACGGAGCGGATTTCATCGCGAGACCAGTTTTCCAAACGAATCGCCATTTGTGTTTACCTACAACTAGCGCTATGGGTGGCGGGTAGCTAAAACTCTGCACAGTTGTCAATCGCATGTATTAGCATTACCAAACACTACTCATTTCTCTATAACGGACGAAACTCCAAGAATATCCGCCTTGCAAACTTAGTTTCTGATCATCTCTCGTACATATGTGAGAAATTTCCACTATTGTCTGAAGAAAAATTAAAATAATTATATTTAATGGTCCTGATATAAGAAAACAGATGTATGATGCAGCATTTAAAAACACAGTGGATGAAAAGTAGAAAGCTGCATGGATATCTCTTTGTTAAGTTGTTTCAAATTTTCTCGGTAACAACAAAGGATCCTAATGGCCGAAACATTGTGGCTAAAATAATTGAAGCATTCAAGTAACTTGGTTGTAACACGAGTTTCACAATTCATTTTCTATTTTCTCATCCAGATTATTTCCCCAATCTAGGTTTTTTTTAGCGCAGAACATAGCGAAACGAGGTACAATGGATGCTGAAGCATCAATATGCTTGCTGGCTATTCTTGGATGTTAAAGCCTGATATACTTGAAGACAAACGTTAAAAAATGGGAGGAGGACATTCTGAACTAAAAAGCAACAGCTGTAATGTTTTATGTGATAAATTGTGCTAATTTATACATCCAATTGTGAAGTAAACAAGACAAAACATAACCAAAACACTTTATTGACATGTATATTATGTAAATTATTCAAAATTTCAGCAAGTTGCTTTTTTTAAATATTTTTTGCATTTGAAATAAAAAATTTAAATGAAAATGTTGAGATGAAATGCATGTAATTATACATTTAAAGTGATTATGCAAACTTTCCTGACGTGACAGAAGTAAATTGACTGAAAATTCGAATTCAGAACATTGAAATTATATAAAATTACTTAATTTACTTAGGCGAGAATCATAAAGTGTAAATTTGCAGGCTAGTGACTATTAGTTCCTTAATCTCCCTGTTTTTTACTTTCGATTTTGCTTAAGACCACGGTACTCTCCCCTTATTAACTGTACTGCACTCATCTGGTACTCCTCAGATCTTTTACATGCTTTGCAAATGTTTATTTCTCCTCTGCTAATTTAAATTCTTTCATTTCCTGCAAAATGCGCCATTGCGTCTATGTATTCCATTATTCCCCATCAGGGCGGCTCTGCACACCACTTCCTTACGATCATCTACTATTTTCCAGAGTCGCCAACTGTTACATAATATTGCTATGGGGAGGAATAACCTTCGCGCCAAACTATTCAAGCATGGCCTTCGAATGAAATTGCGAAATGAAACTTGTTAACTTAAATGTAACCTAAGGGATACGTTTGCACGAACCCAACAATCTTAAAATGTAACCCATAGATTAAGCTCAAGTTTCATATGGACCTTTATAATAACAATTGCAAGCTTACGTTAGGTTAGATTAGGTTTTCGTTAAGTTTGCTGTAACAAAACTGTCTTAAATCTATATTTAAGAGATATTCCACACAGACAATCTTTAAGCACTGTTTCAACTGCGCTGCAATCTAGTGGATTTTTTTTTTTTTGCTGTTGGCAACACAATGACGTCACCACTATTTTCATTACTCAAGCGCCAATTTTCCTTCCTGCTGCGAAATCTGCTATAATATATATCAATATTAAAATTTTGTCCTTCAACAGCTAATGTAGTTTTTAGAACATTTACTTTAATCAGTAATTTTTCTCCTCAATGTTTTTATTAACAATGTGTAGATTGTGAAAGGAGTCTATTTCTTATTGCAAGGCAATAATAATAATAAGTCGGCGTCTCGGTGAAAATTCACTCTCTCGAATTTGGCAGCGTCATCGATATCGTTCAATTAAAATCCCTACCGATATATATATATATTTTTTTTTTAAAATTATCCAAATTTTACTAGAAAATATGCCCTTCAATTGATATCAAGAACAAGTTCTTCTCTTAATAGTACATGCAGGTTTATAATAATAATAGTAGTAATAATATAATGCAGATAAAATAAATCCCAGTAAATTTTATTTATTTACCAAAAGTATATATTGTCCAGAACTGTTAACACCTACTCGCGAAATTACTTTTTAACGCCATAAGTTCGGATATCTAAAGCACTTTAATCAGCTACATCCTTCTCCTTTTGATTTCCTTGAAATGAAAAGGTGTAGAGTATAAACATTCTTATGAACCAAGATATTTAACAGTTTCCGTAATAGTTTAATTACCCAATACCTTAGTTATATAATTGGTTGGTGTGCTAGATGGCTCTTCAGAGATGATACGTTGATTCCTTCCGCAGTTTCCGATGGAAGGACGTTTCATTTTCCTAATAGCGTCATGCTTTGCTATGCACGGGCATTGCCCCAATTTCCCTCCACGCTTAAACGTGTCTTGTAACGAATGAAGCTTAAGAACCTCCGAGAGTATTTGTTAACAATATGCCATGATATTGTTAAAACACTCTATTAATATGTAAGTGCCATAATATATGCATTTATTTATATATAAATAAAATGTCCACAGTATTCAATTTAGCATACAAAAAAAATTAATCATATAAAATTAACTACAGATGAAGCGAAATGCTAATTAACTCACGTATGGATATGTTCCAACTAAAGGAAGAGGGAAAATACAACAATAATAACAATGTACTATTTTTAGAAATAACAACAATACGTTTGCAGTTCAAAAGCTCTCTTCTTGTAGTATTGAAGAGCACATTAGTGTTACAATAAATTTAAAAACACATTTTAAGATAGTTTTTAAAAAATGTTTAAAAAAAACGTTTAAAAAAATGCATAAAGAATTCATTACACAGGAAAAAGCGCATTATAAAGGAAAATTAAACTTAAAACGTTATTTACATAAAAGACAAAGCGAAACTTTTTTCAGAATTCTTTATTTTGCATTATTCGTATACATAAACTAAACGATTTTAACCATGTAAATTAAAACAAAGTAGGCGTTTTCCTAAACATACACGCCCACTGAAAATACTTGTGATGAATTGAGAAACTTAGAAAGAAATTCTGTGACGATAACGTTCTAGGCCTAAGTGTAATGACCTCCTCGACACTTGGCATTGCTGAGGAGTGAGAAAAATCTGGAAAACTCACGGAGGATTTGAACTGCAGACCTCCCCTTAGCAACCTCGGCCACCCCTATATGTTTAAAGTTCAAGCAACAGCCTAATATTTTTCGTGATACTTTTCATTCTATTCCCCCCATGCCATTTTGTTCTACGTGCTCGTTTTTATATTCCCATCTTATTTCAGTTTGCATCAGCTGTCTCGTGTTTCAAGAAGCACAGCTGAATCATAGAGGTTTGGAAACCTTCTTGAAATGCTGGCTTTACTATGCCTCTGGAAGACATCACACATTCCTGTCGTGTCCCTAGGAACGTCGCTGCTACGTTACGTGGCTTACCGCCCCATTTTCCACTTGCTTGAATCCCAAATCTCCTGTCCTGGAGAGCGAAGGCCTGGGGAACAAAAGAGAAGGGAACAAAATTGAAAAGAAGAAGTTTTGTTGACTTTTACCATTGATAAACCCAGTGCTTTTACAAGCAGCCAGGGAAGTTGGCGGTTTGGGACAAGTAAGGCGGGAAAAGGGGACCGAGTGTGTATGTGTGGGGCAGGGGAGGAAGAAACCCCACCACTTTATCAATATTCGAAGTTGAGGACGGCCAAAAGCGGTGGCAGCAGCGGGTAGAAGTGCTTAAAACCAACTTTGGAAAGTACAATGAGATTTGCATTTTCCATTCTGCATCTTATATTGTTTGAGACTCCAGTCTTCGGATAAGCGAAGCTTTGAGAGCTTTGCATTGTAAGTAGCATATTGTGAAGTTTATGGGACTGCTCTTAGATTAATTTGAAATATAGTGTGTCACCAAAATATATCACCCACAACAAAAACATTAAAACAGGAGCAGCTCTTTCTTGAAAAGACTGCTATAGTTGCGAAGGTCTCTGTTCTGTGTTTTAAAGATAGATAGACTCTTACGATTTTTGCTTTATACCTAAGAGAAAATGCTAAGAATCCAAGAGAAGGTTTTCTATGCCTATTTATTTATTTGTCCTGGAAAGAGTTCAGGCCGTGACACCTTCTCTTTTACTCTACCAGGCGGAAAAAAAAAAAAACAGCAAAAATGCAAAGTACTATATACTTAGTCATATAAAATACTGAGTAAAAGTCAAATTAAAGACATATACTGCATATAAATATGTTTGTTCTTCATTAATTTTTCTCGAATATAAAAGGGGGGGGGGAGGAAGGACGAATAGAAGGAGAAAAAGGAAATAAGTAAGGGGAAGAAGAAGCGAGAGACCCCACTGTAATTCCTAGAGTTGAGATGGCAACTTAATCTACAGTATCTGATTTCAGGAGGAAGGGAGTTCCAGATTCTGGGAACTGGCACGCTGAAGAGGTTGAATGGTAGAAATGTGTTTGGTGACAAGAGGTAGACATAAAGGTATATTCAGGGTTCGAGATAGGGACAGATATATCGATAGGATGTATGGAGGACTTTGAACAGGAGCGTTCTTTTAGAGGTAGCCATGACAGGTGGTTGAGTAAGGGTATCACATAATCAAATTTACGATTGTTGAAGATGAAACGAACAAAGATATTAAACACGTTGTAATCTGTCGATCTGCCCAGTATTCTGATTAGAGTACAAAACAGCACAATAATCAAAGTGGGGCATAACAAACACTTGAGAAGAGAGGTAGAGATTTTGCTACGTGTCTTTATGTGTGAATCAAGAAAATATTTTAGTGCATGTGTGGGATAAATGAGCCCGGTAGATATCTTTTCCTTTTCTCCACTCTTTCGTCCCCTTGCAGTAAACCAGAATGTGTTCCCAAAATTCTTTCTCCGTAACATGTAGGGCAATTCCTCGAGGAGGTTTTTTCTTAATTTTCTTCCAAGTTGTCCTTCCTGCTTCCTCTCTGTGCGATCCAAATGTTACTCATTCCTGTATTTTCCCAAGCTCCTTCTAAGTTATAACTCAAGTTTTATTCCCTCCATTCTGAACTGCTCATAGCAGCAGATCGCCCTATTTAGTGTCTAATCTCCGTTAATAGTTCGTAACCTGTGCTTCATTGCTCCGATCCTGCATTCTATAATCACGCTATAGGCACAAAATTCCGTAAGCACTCCGCAATTTGCTGTATACGCCCCTTTTTAAAATACCTTTGAGAAAAACCGACCTCACCCGATTCAATTTTCCTGTTCGTTCCCAATTCCATAATTCATTGTAGATCGCACCATTACCCCAGAACAAGTACTGTCAATAGTACTGTATCTCTCCCTTAGTCGGTCCTGGTGGTGTAGTGGTTACCATACTTGCCTCCTAAACCCAAGATCGCGGGTTCAACCCCGGCCAGGACTGATGGATTTCATTCGGGCATAAAAATCCTAAGTATGGCTTCCTTCAGAAGGGAAGTAAAGCCGTGGGTCCCGTGTCGTACATTTACGGCACGAAAAAGAACCTCAAGCCTGAAAGAAGAGGCCTATGAGCAAAATTTGTCGGCCGTTTCACGCCCTGAATTGAATGGGAAGCTGATGACCTGAGCTGTTAAAGAGAGCCCGTAAATAACTCAAATCAATCAATCTCTTTCTGAATTCGAACTGAAAATTTGAAATTTTGCGCAAATTCCTCCTCCAGGTTTTTATTATTTCATACAAAAATCTGCCATAATTTCTCTCCATATACGGCCAGCGTGACCCTTCCCCTCTGTAGTTGTCCAGAATTACATTGAACCCTCCTCCTTATATATCGAGTGAATAATTCCTGTAACCCAACAGGCTGGGTTTTCTCTTTTATTAAATATATTATTAAATATTCGGAGCAACACCAAATCAAACCTTTCAATGCACCAGACCTCTTTGAACAACTCAAGTAGTAGTCCCCCCTCTGCTTTAGGCAGTTTAATGCATTTGTTACTTCCCCTAAAGAAATCGCAGTGTCTAGCAATGGTATTTCTAGCCCCCCCCCCTTCAACCTTCCTCTTCGAGCACTGCTCTGAAATATCGCATTCAGGTCTGTGCCGAAATTCTATTGCATGCTGATCCCTTTCCTCAAATTTTTCAGTCACATGCCATATCTCTTCGGTATTTCCCCTTCCCACAGCCTCCCGTATTTCCCCCTGTTATTCTTTCCTGCCAGGTTTCCTGCTTTTGCTGCAAACTTTCGTTATATTCTTTTCGCTTCTGAGTAAAAGTCCCGCATTTTTCATCCCCTCCTTCCCTTCGAAATATCCTCAGTGCACTCTCCGCTTGTTTCTTGTTCGCTTAATAATTTCGTCAACTGCTCATCTGTCTGGATCCCATTGCCTACAAATACGCCCGTATGTTAGCCAGAAACACTTCCACATGCTCTGGTTTCCATCTGTACCTGTGTATAACCTCTCTTCACCCCCCTCTCCTTACCGCCCACAGCACAGTGCTGCATCCATTTGCTATTGTTAGTTCCAGCATGTGACTCAATGCGGTCCCCAACCCAGAAATCTCTAATTCTGTTTATCAAATATTGACTGACCAGCACAAAGTCAATTGCACTGCCACCATTTGCATTTTTGAACGTAAGTTCTGCTACCAAATCGCTGCCGAATTTTCCATTCATAGTCCCCAAGGAGAAAGCTTCACAAAATGCCAGAAATTTCCTGCTTTCCTTATTCATTGTTCCATCCTGAGCGCCCTATATTTTTCTCCCCATCCCTTTCCCTGCCAGTGTGATATTGCCCCCCCTCCTATTCTGGCATTGAAATTCCCCATGGTCACAATATCCGCTCTTAGATTTCTGTCCTGTATTTGTACTAAGGTCTCTGTCATGTCCCTTTAGAAGTTGTGTGCGTGTGTATGTTGTGTAGCAGTGTTTATGCTAAGACTGGATATAAGATTTGATCAATTAAATGGGTCCTGACGAAATCGCAAAAGTTTCAGCTAGGAGTAACATGGTCCCGGGAGACTTGTTGATCATTGCTGTACAATGTCGTATGCAAAATGTTATAGAAAATAATCTACCAGATTGATGCATAAGTTCACGCCGTTTTTGGCCGTGATAAAAGTTTTTATTTGAAATGAATATATCAGTGATAAATTGTTCACTATCCATGGCTTTCTCCCAATGCTGGAGTATTTTCTCGATTTCACGCCTGAAGAAATCCGCTGGTTTGTAGCTTAAGAAGTCGCCAAGTCAAGTTTGTAAAGCATCTTTGTTATCGAAAGAGATCCTTCGAAGATTGTTGGATAGTGAATGGAAAAGTTGGAAGTCCGAGGGCGCAAGATGGGGATAATATGGGGATGTAAAATCGCCTCCCAATCAGGCTCTTGGATAGCTGCTTTCATCAAATTAGTGGACTGCGAGCGTGCATTATCATGTAGCAACAATACTTGATGCGGTCTTCTCGATCTTTTTCTTTAATTACGGCCGCAAGGTGTTTGTATTGTTGTCAATAAATTTTAATTCTTATGGTTACATTCCTGGGAACCATTTCTTAGTGCAAAATGTCTTCTTTATCCCACCAGATTCACAGAACCTTTCCACAGGATGCTGCTTTTTGTCATGGCAGATTTCTTTTTTTTTTTATCCGGATATAGAGGCAACATTTTTTGTCAGCAGTAATTGGATAAGAATGGTCGATTTCATGAGTCGAACGAGCAGGGTTGACAGAGATCTTCTTTTTACTTAAGGTACTATATCCCATATACCTTGCCCATGCATTGCAAATGTCGCACAAACTTTGGTTGGTCACAATTCATCACTTCTGCTTATTCTCGCGTTGACTTACGTGGATAATCTTGTGCTAAATAGTTCAGAACATTTTCCTCAAAATCCAGTGGTCTTACTGAATGTGGCGAATCACTCAAGTGAAAGTTATCCTCTTTGAAACGACAGAATTATTCTTACTGTGCTTTCTACAATGAACTTCTTTCCATAGACAGTACAAATGTTTGGAACCATGTTGCCTTGACCCCTCTATTAAACTCAAAAAGAAAAACCTGTTCTTTTTACGCCTCATCACTCCACCTTCTTTACTCCACCCATAGCCAACTTTTCCTCAAATCTACAAAATTCAAGAAGTATTTACAAGCACAAAGTTGAAAATAACAAATGACAGATGATAAGTAGTAAAATGTCCTAGCAACGTAGTATTTTGATGACGAACAAAAATGATATGAATGGAAAAAATCGGAAAACATACTATAATTCCATATATTAGGTACACCCTCATTTAGTTTTTGTGATAAATGCCTATTAGCAGAAACAGGACACAAAAGCTGATGTTTATATTAAAAAAATGCCGTGTTTGATGTTTCGTACGTTGCTGTCAAACTATCGATAATGAAACAAGTGTTTGCATTGTGTTTGATTGTGAGTTGGAAATGTCAGTTACAACTGTACAGCGCTTGGATGCAATCAGATGCTTGTAAAATGCCAACTTGTTATTCCCCAGCGCTTCTAACAATTTCATCGATTTGATACCGCACACCGTATTTCCTTCCGTCGCTAATTTGAAATTTGCCACGCCCTCTCACGTTTCCTCTTTGACTTCCATTCGCAGGAAGAAGTAAAACTTAATTGCACCCCTCGTTTTATCTGTCTTTCACATACTTATAGATGTTTTGTTGCAATTATTTATAAAAGGATTTCATTAAGAGGCCCGGAAGAGGATAATAAAGTCGGTTTATGCCTCCATGGACCGTTACATTCTATCTTAATTAATGCCGGGACAAGAGAGCAGCCGTACTTTCGTAAAGAAAAGGCGTATAATAGGAATATCCCTTCTCTCAAACCACGTTACGATACCATGAAGGAAACCGGCTTTTGTTTATGGCTCTCTTGACGTTAATGTGAGAAGTGAGCATGACTCAACAATATGCGCGTTCTCTCTTTTTATTGCTGATCGTTGGCATAAGATGGAAGAGATGCTCCGCCCCTTTTTTATTTCGTTCGGATGTGTCGTAAAATTTGATGTGCTTTGGTCAGCGGGAATTTGTTGACACCTGTTTGAATGTTCGGAGGCATCCTTTTTACCAAACAATATTTTATTTTCCCAAAGAACTTATTTGATATTAGAGATTATAAAATTTAAAATTTCGTCACGCAGAGCTGCGTAAACTACGCAAATTCCTCAGCAAGTGGAATATCTTCAAAAAAAGAATATAAAATCCAAATTATGACCTTATTTATTAATGAAATAAAATAACATATGGCATAATTTTGTGGTATTAGCATGGTAAACTCAAAAGCTAACTAATAAAATAAAAACTGAACTAGGTTTGTTACTACTAATGGTGAACAGGATGAAGCGGTTTTGTTGTTGTTGGCTCCACATGAATGAGCCGAGTTATGAAGCGGTTTGGTATGGCAGCCACGTTGGGCGCCAGATTTTGAGACGGTTTGGTATGGCTTCGGCTATGTGGTTGGGCACCAATCTTGAAGCGATCTGTCGTTAACGTTGAGTGGTGTCACGTCGTGAAGCCAGTTTTGAAGTGGTTTCTCAGATTGATTGTTGGTCGCTTCTGTGTTGTTGCCTACGCTTCAACGGCAACAATATCTCAGGATGATTCCGTTATATAGTAGATTGGTACTAAATAGAACCGGGAGAAGAGAGCAGTACTGTAAATGAACATGCTATGCGATAATATATAATTGCGTAGTTTATTGTGTTCAAATTCTATTGTGTCTCTTGGTGTTTTGCTTATGGCACTCTTGGCTACTGTGAATATAAACTTTGCCGCGTGTGAAACTTATAGACGAACTGCTCACTAAGTCGAACAACTGAAATGAGCAAGTAGACTGAATGCGTAAAAGTGAATGCGTCTCGGCATGGAGGACTTCAAAACTGTTTGTGTCTCGCCGGATATAAAACTTGAACTGCCTATTGAAAACTGAATGCCCTAGCGCCTCCTTTATATATTAAATTCAAATCAAAAATCGTTGACTAGGAGACGCCAGAAAGGTACGCGCAAGCGTTACACCTTTCTTTAAAAGTTCAAACGTACGTTTTCCATTGGCTAGTTCAATTTCACCTGTCGTGCGCACCATTCTTTTTGAAAGTATTAAGACATGCATCAATATTGGATAGATTTAAGCGGCTGGCGGTACTGCAGCCGCTAGGGAATCAAGGAACAGGCTTGTTAGATCTCTAATCGAATAGAAGCAGAGATTATAGGAATTAAAAAAAGTAAATGCAGCAGAAAAACTATCAGTTTAGTTTAAGAGCATCCACTTTAAAACAATCGATTAAGTTCCATTCTGTTTGGTGAATAAGGTATCAGCGAGGCCGTGTATTGGTTGAAGGTCCTCGCGTGCAATTGTTCTACTGTGTATCTCGTAAACATTTGCTTTTTTTTTTTTTTTTTTTTTTTCCACTAACGCTGCAACTGTTGCACGCGAGGGCCTTTCAGTCACTGCACGGTCTCGTGGATGCTTTATTCACGAATCAGAATAGAACTTAATCGATTATGACCATAGAGTCATTAAATGTTATCACAAGTAATATCACGAGAGGGCCTGAGATTACCGATAAATTCACGAACGTAGTGGGTCTAGAAAGCTCAGACCTTCGAGTGATATTTATTAGGACTATTTAATAAATAAAATAAGAATTTAAATATAATTCCTCTAAACTTGGCTTACAATATTATAATAATTGTATACATGTACTTAACCTTTTCAAGCAATCTAGCGACAGAAAAATGTCCATTGTCGGCAACGTCAACAGAGAAGAGCAAAATACGGACTTGGACTATTTCATGAACAAAGTCGACTATTACAATCGCTACCGTTCGATTTTTCTAATACAATTTGAGAGAGAGAGAGAGAGAGAGAGAGAGAGAGAGAGAGAGAGATACAGTGTTTCCATTTTTCTTTGTATTCAGTGGTTTGGAATTCCTAATGATAAGATCAATTTGCACATTTGACGCATCATCAAAACACTTTGAAGAACCCTCCTCCATTTTGCGTTATTGTTGTCTATCGTCCATGCTTTTGTTGCTATCAATAGCTCCCCACCTCCTCTAGCAAAAGTGGTCAGTGATATGTGTTCAGGAATTATAGAGGTATAGAGTTGGCTACACTGACTACAAGACAAATGCACGTCACCTGATAAAACTAATTTGATAATTTTTTTCTCGATAATTTCACTCCATAATCCGGCTGTGATTGGTGAAAATTCAAAATTTTGTTTCGTTTCATTGGGTGATTTAAAGGTGACGTCACATGAGTGAAATGGTCATTACTAAAATATATAAGATTAAGTGAACAATTTATGAATTACAGAAAACAGAATGAATGTTTCATCATCGTTACAGAATATATAATTACAGTAGTAGTTAATTAATAATTAAAAAGCCATAAACCTTTTAGTAGAATTTGACAATACTAACCTATTACGAAATATGTGCCAAGAATAAATTTCTTAAACAATTTTTAATCGTTTTACTGCTCATCCAATTAATGATTCTGCCGTATTTCTTCTTATAAGCATAATAAAATTGTCTCGATATTAATAACAATTTAGCCTTTTCATTTTTGGGCTAAAATTTCTTGAGGTAAATCCATCTGCGCCAACAACAAAAACAATAGACAAAGGAGCAAAATAATCTCCATATATATTGCAGTGATAAGGAAATAATTTCAGAATAATCTTTATAAAGTAGACATTAACATTTATTTTGTATTATTAATTTCTTATAGTTCTAGTATACAAATTATTGCTTTCGTTTCTGAATAATTTATACATGCAATAGTGTGCAAGTTTTAAACGAATATCAATATATGATGTTAACTTACTTTAATATCAAGCTCTTCAAATGATCCCAGTATTGTGCCACAGTTGCTAATGCAGCAAATCTGCTTTAGTTTGCAAAAAGCTGAAAATCTCATATTTTTCCATCCACTGGGTAGGAGATTATATTGGATATTACTAATGGATCGAGCTGAATATCGGCAATGCGACAAACCAAATGCTATTAATGTAAATTATTTTTCAAATACAAATAGTTGAAACGTCATTTGCTCAACGATATGGGGAAAATTTTTGAGACTTTTTTCCCATTTGCTTCTATACACCCTTACGGTTGTTTAAGAAGTTAAGAATCAATCCCTGCAATTTTTTCGATAAATATAAGCGCATTTTCGGGAGCTGTTAGTGGAGCATTTTTATGGACTGCATATAAAGTGTAACATTCCTTGCATATAGAGAATTATACGAACATGGGTATGATAATGCTTCATTTCTTTGTTACAGTATTTAGTACAACTCCGCTTACACGGTGTGATATGCTAGCATCGTTTTCCTATGGCAATAACTCTACAATAGAACAGTTGTTTAACACGTATAGTAGGTAAACATTCGCTTTTACCTCTGGTTAAAAGGAGGGGTTGTTTTAACTTCTCTTAGTTCCTAGGTTTGCCGTTGTTGCGGTAATTCTGTACCACGCAATCCGCTTGTTATGCTACTCACTTCATTTCTTGACGTAACACCGAGCACGTAGTGTTAGTTCTGTGTGTTTACGAACCTCGTTCTAGGTACAGTAAAATGTATTCAAATGCGGAATTTGCAGATGGTCATATGATCTATGGAATAGTTGGAGATGTAGAGAGTCTTCGTGCTCGTATTCTGCAGCTGTCCAGGAGATACTCCAGGGACACATCAGTGCATCAGGGAGTCCATGTAACGGCGGGTTGATTGATGTATCTGTGCTAAGGGAAGACATTTTGAACATTTTATATGATTTTTGTTTCCCACAGTTCTGTTTTTGAATATTCTGCTATGTTTTTTTTTATTTGGGTTTCATTTACTCATTTCTTTTGTAACAACTCAGCGTCCCATTGAAATAACGGCCGACAAGTTTTGCTCAGAGGCCTCTTCTTCCAGACTTGAGGTTCTTTATCGTGCCGTAAATATACGACATGAGACCCATGGCTTTACTTCCCTTCCGAAGAAAGCCGTACATCTGGAATCTGATTTTCTTAGTTAGTGTTTGGTCTAACAATGTTAATGTAATATCTTGTGCTTAATCAAACATACGTAAGTGCAGGTACTTTGACCCGTGCGCCTGTTGAAGTTTTTAGTATTGTTTTGTGCCACTGTAATAAACACACTCCAATTACTTGAAACTTTTCTGTTTTGTAGAGTATGTCAAATTTACAAAATATTAATGACAAATTATTAAATTGTTACAAATTTGTCACACTCTGTTTTACAAAACTTTTTGTATGACGGATGAAAATAACAAGCTGACATATTTATAAAACTCAACAAGAGAGTATGTTGATCTTTCATAGCATTTGCAGCAATTTTTTTCAATATAAAATACGATAATTTTAGCGTTAAACTGATATATGATAAAGCCTAAGCGATAAGGGGTCAATGAACGTTGTCGGCTAGAGTTAACTTTGGTTTGCCATGTTTGTTTACGTTAATTACAAAATTCTCGATAAGGTTTCAGAGAGTAAAAATAATAATAAGGGGCTAATAGAGGGTCACTCTGGTACTGCTGAGAATGTACAACAATGAAATGTGAGTCTGGTGCAGGTATTTATAGCTTTAAATTGAAGGTTCAAGTAGAGCGTGCTTTAACAATATGTAGGTGGCACCCAGTGAAATCTTCAGAACTTCTGATAGTGTTCTTATTGTTATTTGACCTCCTCTCTCACAATGACAGCAGTGGTGTAAATGTTTTCCTCCGTTTGAGCAAAAACTATAGCTGGTGTTTACCTTTCTTTAGAATTGATTATTTCTCCTCTTAAATATTACGGCATCCAGAAAGTAAGTCCCAATCGCGCCTAGAGATGGCACCGCTAGTCGGATAGGAATGCGCATGCGCAGGAATAGAGAGGAAGTATGTGGTAATAATGCAGTAAAATTTCAGCCTTGTGACGGCCGTGGTTACCGCGCTGTGCTAGGAGAAAATGGCTGCTTTGATATTGTCTCCCACCAACTGCGAGGTTCGTACAGTCATCCGAGGTTTGCACGCTCAAAAGCAAAGTCCAGCAGAGATCCATCGCCAATTTTGTCAAGCTTCCGGGAGACAATTTCGTGCACAAGGGAGCGAGACATCTGGGGAATTGACAAGAGAGTTCTGAAATTGTGAAGCGCCGGTTCTGCTCAATTGCTTGCCGCACACTTTCCAACACTTCTGCCGTCACCAGGGACGGTCGGTCACTACGGTCGTCTTCGTGAATATTGGTTCGTCCTTCAGTGAACTGCCTGCACCATCGTCTTACCATAATGTCGTGTCCATACACTTGACACAATTGGCGATGCATCTCTGCTGGACTTTGCTTTTGAGCGTGCATACCTCGGATGTCTGCACGAACCTCGCAGTTGGCGGGAGACAATATCAGAGCAGGCATTTTCTCCTAGAACAGCGCGGTAACCACGGCCGTCACAAGGCTGAAACTTTACTGCATTATTACCACATACTTCCTCTCTACTCCTGCGCCTCGTATTTTTCCTATTTTCGAGCTCTGCTATAGGGAAGAAAAACTTCCCAGTTGAAGATTTGTTGAGACTAAAGCACTATTTCAGAGCAATGTAAAGTCACCGTAGGTAGAAGAATTTTAAATTTAAAAATCAGATGAAAACATTAAGGAACTGGGAAAAAACATAGACAAAAATGGCTATAAATGTTAAACACTTAAGAAAGGTGCTTGAGAAATGCTATAGAATTGTCAGATAGTGAAAGGAGGATGAAATGAGTAGGAGAGGGAATGGTACTAGTTATCTAACATTAGTTAAACAGGATCCTTATACACCAAGAACCTGGGCGTTAAGGTGTATAAGGTCCTAAGGATTAAGCAGCTCTCAAGGATAGACTTTTGGCCGAAGGGGTTTAATTAAAAAAGAAGGAATGTTTAGTATTGTTGGAAATATAACTTAATATTGTATTGAATGTATAAAGTTTTTTAATGTTGTGTTTTGTTTTTGGTTGGATCGAAGCCCGGTCCCCTGGATAGTAGGTAGCTACTGATAAACCTGGGACTGGGGGGGCTGATCAATTTGGAATAAATTTTGATTGGAGTTAGGCCTTCTGGAATTGCTGAAGACACTGTTCCTAATTTTTATATTTAAAAGTAACGCTTCTTTTATTCGGGTTCTTTTTGTAAATTTTTGTATGTTGATGCCTGAGAAATAAAAAAAAAAATATTATTACTACTACCACTACTACTATTACTACTACTACTACTACTTATTATTATTACTACTATTACTACTACTACTACTACTACTACTACTACTATTACTACTACTACTACTATTACTACTACTACTACTATTATTACTACTACTACTACTACTACTACTACTACTACTACTACTACTACTACTACTACTACTACTACTACTACTACTACTGTAGGCGGAACGTAATGTGCACACCTCTGATTGGCAGGAACCGAAAGTGATAACAATAAAAGTAGTGCCAAGTGTACATTACGCATTAAGCTAACAAAAATGCAAAGTTAAATTTTAGCACTAGAAATTTGGCTATAAAATTATGATCAATCTTTATGGAAAGCACCTAGTAATATTTTTCAAATGATGGTAACCGCTGCCGTTAAGGCACGGACTCGTGAGCGGGAGGTCTGGAGTTTCAATCCCCCTAGGACCGTTCTCTCTGATTGAGGTTTTTTCCAGGTTTTACTCAAAATGTTACACATGTTAAGCAAAGCGTTACATTTAAATTTCGTTTTATTTTGTTTCAGGTATGACTGGAAGATATACATACAGCTGTAATAGTAAGTTTCCTATATTTATTATTCTCAGAATTTAAATATATATTACGGATCAACCAATAGATTTTGAAGTTAATTTGTTTTTTATAGCCAATCAGCTATTGTATAATATAAAAGTAGCTTTTTAGGGATTTCATGAAAAATTATATTGATACGAATTTTATATGAAGGATGAAGTTTGTATATATAGATGTTCCATATTGTATCCGATTAAACACACGAGTCGCAAATAAGCCGTATTTATAACCATGGCAGCCGACCCCAGACGAAGGAGAGTAACAAGGAGAATAAAAAAACTGCGCAGTTCTCCACATTGTATGTTTATGAATATTATTGAAATCGTTGTATAGTTTTTGAGTACGTGTATAACATTGAAATAATTTAAATATAAGATATCCCAAGAATCAAGAAAGCCATGGGTTTCTTGTAGGTATATTTCTTTTTGCAGAATTATGATTGTGTAAATGGGTAAATATTTATGCTGTAAGGGAGTTAGTAGGGAGTTATCAATCGAAAACAAATTTGTGTCCAAGCGATAGCGAGGACCCCAATAGAACCCGAAACTGCCCAACTGCATTGATCACATATTAATTCAATTCAAAATGTTAAACATTCCTATTATTTGGAAGTTACCTTTAATATGAAGGGAAGTGAACAAGCACTTATTTGTTATTAATTATAAAACACGAGGTCAACTGAATAAGTTACTAGGCGTTCCAGAAGTACCAGTGAATACACTAGACAGGATGTACAATGCTATGATTAAGTCTATTCTGTTATATGGAAGTGAAAGAATGGGTAGAGCTGAACATGTAAATAAAATTCAAGTCGATTTTTGGAAAAGGGTTTTCTGACTCTCCAAAGGAACGTCAAACTGTGGCTTATGAGAGGTGGGTTGTTTTGAAGATACGGTTAACTGGACGGTGAAATACTGGCTTAGACAAATGCAGGGAGACCAGTCCATGCTTCAAGCTAAATGCTATAGACACCAGATACAAAACATAACTCCAACGTTTTGGGTTATAGAGGTGGAAAGAGGACTCAGAGAAATTGTCCTGAGTTCAATGTGGCAAAGATGCAATGCAAATAAATGTATGCAAGAAGGTTAGAACAAGGCTAGAGGACATCAGTAGGCAGGAAATCGAGTCAGAATGTAACACGAAAATCTCCTTGAGCCTATCGAATGAAATTAATTTAACCAGATGTAAAGAGGTATATAAGCTCGTTCTAGGGAGAAGGCCGAGGTCAGTAATGACATGATTTGTACTGAGAGGTTGCAAGGCTAAAAAATACTTAGCGCAGTGTTATGCAAAATGCTTAATTGACATTATAACCTGTTTTATTTTAATTTTCTCGAAGTTAATAGTATTATTTCATTTGAAAAATGTAACACTGTGCTACTCTTTTTAATAATGGACTAAACTGATGAGCCTTTGTATGTAATACGAGGCTTGTCCAATAAATAATGATCATTATATTTTTGGCATCATATCTTTCATCATACTCATAATTTTGACGAATTTTCTCAAAGCATTCCCCGTTAAATGCAATGCACCTATCCTAGCATTTCTGCCGGTTTTTAAAGACACGTTGGAAAAACGTTTCCGGCAGGTCGTTCCGAATCGCCTCTGTAGCCTTCACTGTTGTTTCTGATGATGATAAACACCTCCCACGAAAATGTTTCTTCAATTTGGGGAGCAGGAGAAAGTCACACGGGATAAATCTAAACTATAGTGATTTGTGGAAAATTCAGCAACAACATTAGCCAGTGTGGTTGTGCAGCATCCTGACTGTTGTACAGAAATGCACCTCTTTAGTATTGTCAATTACAGTTGTGTGTGCAGTACCACATACTGGTAAATTGTTCCTTGAATGCAGAAAAATCAGACGATCATAATTTTCCAAGCGGAAGCAACCGCTTTTGCTTTTTTATGATGTTTCTGGTGGAGATTTCCGCACAGATTTATGCTGTTTGCTCTGGGGATACAAATGATATAGCCAAGTTTCATCAGCAGATATTAATTTTGAAAGAAATTCAGCATCTTCATGTAACATCATCTTCAACTGCAGCGATTGTCCCTTTGTTCGGGAATCAAAGGTCTTGGAACACAAACAGTTTCACATGTAACTTTTCAGTTATCGTGTGTGCGTGACTCACAATTTCTAAAAGTGTTCTTAATTTTACCAGACGATCCTCTCTCACAATGACAACAGGGGTGTTAATATTTCCTTCCATTAGAGCTCAAACTATAGCGAGGGTCAATTTCCCCTACCTTTGAAATTGATTGCCTACCCTCTATAAACATTTGAAATTGTCTTCTATCTCTGCTATGGGGAACAACAAACTCTCCATAGATCTCCCATAACATTTCATAGGCTTCAGCTGAAGATTGCTGAGACGCAAACAGCGTATTGTTCATCGCGCGTCACTGAACGTCGAACTGAACATATGTCAACTTGCACACCTCTCTCAGGCAGGAACCGGAAGTGAAAAAAATGAAAGTAATATCAGGTGTATATATAAAATGCATTAAACTAACAAAATATTGTAAAGCTAAATTTTTGCAGAGAAATTGTGCCTGTAAAAAAGTATGACGTTTCTTTAATGAATAATCCTCGCATATTCATGGAATTTAATTGTTACAGCTAATAGCTTAAGAAGAGAAATGGTTATTTTACATGAGTGCATTCTCATATGTAAAGTAATCGAATGAGTTTCACTAGATTAAAATAATAATCGATTATCCTCTCGCTAGTTCTGTATCCACTCTCATGAAACACTACATAGGTTCGAAATGTTGTTCAAAGGCAAGCTAAACCTACATTGGTGTTTCACCGCGTCATATTTCATAGAGTTCGCTCACCTAGCAGACCTCTCTGTTGTAATGAAACAAAGCACGCAAACAAAAAAACTGCAGAGATCTTTTTTCCGGTCCTTTGAGTCCAATTCGTGTATTCATATCGATGGTGCTAATTCCAAATACAGGATGATTCCAAAGCTCTTCCCTGGTTTCAGGTGTCGATAGAATAGTAACAATGACCGACATAGCAAAAAATCTTAAATCAGTGGAAGGAATATCTCTCCAAGTTTTGTACATACCTTACAGGTGTTCCATATGTCCTCAGTTGGTGACGCGACAGACATCAATCCTGTAGTCAAGCTCTTGCCTCACACGTACCAACATCTGACGAACAATATACCACCACGGGCGGCCGAGGTCGTTAAGGCGCGGACTCGTGAGTGGGAGGTCTGTGGACCGTCCTACCTGACAGGCTTTTTACAGGTTTTCCTCAGTCCTCATAAATGGAAAATGCCGGGGAGGTACCCTAAAACTTAAGCCTGGAACGATTCCTTCTTTAAAAATAAATCCTTTCCCAAAATATCAATTCATCTCGCGTATCATCAGTGTATCCATCGCCTGTGGTGCCTCTGTAGTAAAAAAAAAACGGGCATTAAACATTATTCATTCATTAGTGGATACCAGGACTGCATGCGTGATCTTCTCTCGCAGCTGTGTTAAATCTGTGGCAAAGGCGGCACAAACACACGATCTTTGTCATAACCCTATAAGAAAAAATCACATGGGATTAGGTCAGGTGACCTTGGAGGCTACAGAGGAAAATGAGAGTTCATCTCGAGCAGAACATCCAATCCAATGATTAGGAATTTCAGCATCGAGGTACTCACAGACGTCATGATGAAAATGAGGTGGAGCCCCATTTTGTTGATAGTCCATCTGCATGTAATTGTAACATTAATCACTGTAGAAGCATGTCCAGGTACAATGGACGGTAACAGTTTTCTTCGCAAAAATAGCCGTACACTTTTGACGAAGAAACAGCGCAAAACTCATTGACAAGTTCTACCAAAGCACCAGGCTTTTCTATTTCCCAAATACGTACATTATGACAGTTCATTTTGCCGGACACTGAAACGTGTCGGTTCTGGTGGTGTAGTGGTAACCATACTTGCCTCCTAAACCCAAGATCGCGGGTTCAAACCCGGCCAGGATCGATGGATTTTTTCGGGTGTTAAAATCCTAAATATAGCTTCCTTCAGAAGGGAAGTAAAACTGTGGGGTCACGTTTCGTAGGTTTACGGTTCAAAAAAGGAACCTCAAGCCTGAAAGAAGAGGCCTCTGAGCAAAATTTATTGACCATTTCACGACCTGAATCGAATCGGACGCTGATATCTGAGATATTAAAGAGCGTCCATAAATAAAACAAATAAACAACATAACATGAAACCTCGTCACTAAAATAGGTTTCTCACCAAAATCTCCTTCTAGATCTAGCCGATTTTAAATCAACACAGAATTGAAGACGACGATTGTGATCCTCAGTACCCAGCGCCTGCAACAGGGTACCCAATATGGTTTCACTTTACGTGGTTGACGTCGACTGCGGAATCTGCAATTCCTGGCTCGCGCGACTGACGACATTTTAAGGCTCCTAAAAAATGCTTCTCGCCATGCTCAACGGTCTCAATCGACACTCTTGACCGACCTGTTTATTGTCCATCACACAAACAGTCAGTTGCTTCAAACTTTTTGTACCATGCAGGAATTGTTCTGGCTATAGGTGGTTCTTGTTGATGTTTCGTATGAAATTGTCGTAGTACCGTCACAAGAGACTCACATTTAGCGAATTGTAACATGCAGAAAACTTTATGTGCACTAGTGAACGGCATGTTTTCGCTATGACTGTCCTCCAGTGAATGAAACTAAAACTACACAATAGGGCCTATTACAAATGCAAATTTGGAAAGATACAGGTGTTTTCGCTATGTCTGTCATGATTTCCGTTCTATTGATCCACGAAACCAGGGAAGGACTTTAGATTCCTCCTGTACAAATCGCTCCATAGCTGTGAAAATTAGCTGTTTGCACGGTAAATTACAGTGAAATAATGTCAGCTTTTGAGAAAGCTAAAAATAGGTAACATAGATTTTGTGATGCAGCGTGTATTCAAGTTTTTCTGAAAAGCATATTCGGTGGTGTATGGATTCCCTTTGGTTGAAATTCATTACTGCGCGTGATCAACATTCGGTATGCGATATGAAAGGAACATCCTAAGCATTTTTTAAAATTTGAGTTCGTTTAATGTGGGATAATGAATAGCGCTATCAATCCAATGTTAATATTCTGCAAAAGGAACGCTAATGAACACGAAAGCATTCGATTGGCGGCTGACGCTATGACGTATAACATCCCTGTGGTATTCATCTGTCGCACTCGCCGTTTGAAAACCCCAAAACACTTTTTCCCCCCGCCCTCCCTCCTCCCTCTCTTCATTGAATACCACGCAAGCCTATATAGAGGGGGAAGACTTCACTTACTGCCATTTCAGAGAACTTGTTTTTCACGCAAATGTTTACACAGCCAGCAGTCAGATTCAAACTCTCGCCGCAGCTTTCGTTTCATATGCAAATTAAAAACGTAATTTAGTTACCTATGTAACATTTGGAATGTTGTAAAAATAGCTTCACGCTTTACTCGCGTGAATTTTGGATATTCCCTACCTGCAGATTATACACCCTTGTGCAAATTAACGTGAATGAACACACTCTTTGTAACAAATTATTTATTTATCAAAGGTTTACACTTTTTATGAATCCAGGTTTTATTTAATGATTTATTGGTGTTTTATATGCCCCTGTCAGTTTTAATAACTTGCTGTTTCCTGCTTGGCGTGTAATCCACCTGACATTTTGACTGTTGTGAAACCACACACGAATTATGTTGCAGATAAATTTCTCTTAAGTGGAGAAATCAACTTTTTCCGCTTGTCTTTACATGTCGATCATAAGCTTTCAATAAGATTATTGTTGAGGGAATTAGCTGGCCAATCCAAGACTTGAATGCCGAAATATTCCGTGAATTTAATCCTTTCCTTTCTGATAAACAACTCTCTTTCAGAATTATTTCTGTCGTTCAGGCAACACTCTTTTCTTCTGGTTTTGCAATTCTCAAAATATTCAAAACACTTAAATAGATTTACCTCATATTTTAAAGTCATTTAATTATTTATAATAAATAAAGCATTAGAATATTAAATTGAAGTAAATTAAGTCATTTATGTCCCATCCAAGACTAGGGCCTCCATTAGCGGGGGGATCATTGATTTCTCATATAGTGACCTAGTCCATATAAATTATTGTTCTTATAAGTTTGTTAAGTCTATGATGTTTCTTATTTCACAAGTTTAACACAATTTAACTAGAAGGTTCAAGTGCTGAGTCTATTAAGTTTTTGTATTGTAAGTTTGGTATCACTTTCCCTATAGGCTTCGGTTGTTCTCTTCTTTCTGTTCCCAGGTTCCTCCAGCTGCTGCGGTTCCGTGCTAAGCTGGACCAATGTGTCCCGAATGCTTTCCTGAAGGAGTCTGCCCACCTCGTTCTCGGTTTCCCTCTTTATCTCCTACCGAAACGTAGATTCTATGTGGTAGTTATATGTCCCCATCTGCTGCTTGGTAGCCTTGCTACATGGCGGCCCCATTTCCATTTTAGGCTGTTTACACGATGAGCCACGTCATTTAGTTCCGACATCTTTTTTCATTTCACAGATGATATTTTATCCATGAGGGATGTCCCTAATACTTTCCGCTCCATTTTGCGTTGGCAGATACTAATATCATTCTTTTCCATTTCTGTTAGGCTCCAAGTTTGACATCAATATAATAGTGTTGGGAATATGCATGAGTTCAGCACGTCTAAGCTCAATTTTCACCTCAAAGTGTTGTCCATCAGTATGAATTTCAATAACCAGAATGCTCTCCATGGTGAGGAAATTCTTTTGTTGATTTATTTGCCCATGTGATACTGGAATGCAACTATTTGTTCTAAGTAGACATGCTCACGTATTTTAGTGCTGTGAGTTGATTCTAAGGGCCGTTACTTGGCTGTTTGTCATGCTCTGCGTTTTCTCCATGTTCATAGATAGACCGGAAGTTTTACTGAGCTTGTTGAGATTTTGTAGCATTCTTTGGAGGCTTTCTGCTGATCTGGCAAATAGGAATCTGTCGTTTGCAAATTTTTGTGAGTTTGTAACCATTTATGTGAATTCCAAATCTATTTCTCCATTTTGGTTTAAGTAATATTTCCTTTAATAGGCTTGTAAAAAGTTTCAGGGAGATGAGTCGCCTTGCCTTAACCCTTTGCTAGTTTGAAAGGTTGCCCTTTCTTATCTGTTGCTACCTTCGTATATGATTAGCTGTAGATTTTGGCCAGTAACCTTATGTATTTTTGTTCAACTTCTTGACTTGATAGTGCCTGGATCATACTTTGGTTGTTCTGCAGTATCAAAGGCTTTGGTATAGTCAACAAAGGCGCAATATACAATGGTAGATTAAATTCCTCCATCTTCTCCATGACGTGTTTAATCGTTTGCAGGTGATCTACCGTCCTGTAGCCCGATCGGAAGCCTGCTTGATCTTCTGGTTATATTTTCTGCATAATATGAACCCTTTGTTCCTAGTACATTAGAAGTATAACTACATATTAATGCAATTCTAAAGATATAATCGAAGATGATCAATGGAGTTATCATTTGAAATACGCAAATGATGCGAATCATGATTGTAATATAGGCGCCACATGATTAATGCTATAGCCCAGATGGTAAACATTTACTGAATCATCTGCAATAATTAAATGCCGTTCTCTCGATCGATATCCCGAATGTTAACACCAGACCGAATGAACCTAATATTCGAAACCAAAATAAGAGTTCATGGGATAGAAGCAAAGGTATCTCATTTACTGCTGGCCTCCACGGACGTGGCTGTCATTAGCATTCACGAACCGCCTGAATGTACCGCGGAAAGTTTTCTAGTTCTACGACAGTTCTTTCCTTTGTTGCGATAGCATTTTATTTTCCAGCGTAGTAGAAATCTGGTGGATTAACATTGAAATAACCTCTTGGGTCAATGTCCTCTGTAAAATGACAAGTTCAGTCTGACATTGCAGGTGCTAGTGATAGCATGATGCTGAAAATTGCTTTCACGGCGTTACTCTTCGTCCAATCGATTCACAGACACATGTCATTCTCTGACGATGCCGTCATAGAGTAGACTACAGTCCAACATTTTAATATGAAGGATCTGAGGCAGTACTTGAAATTACTGTGCGCTTTAGAATAAAAATTTGGAATCTTAAATAGTTCATCACTTACATGGGGCTTACTGGTCATTTTATTATCTTAGGACACTTTCCATCAACAGAACCAAAGGCGGTTACCATGACAACTGAAGTGATTACAGTGTATTTAAAACAAGATATTTCAGAAGGACTCATACCAGTTACAACAGAACATTCACCTATCAACACATCACAAATGTTCTTAAGATTTTCTAGATCCACATTAGCATTCATAACATGTTTACACTTTTCACTAGCACTTTTTACTTTCTCTCCTGGTACTTGTAGCAGTTGGTTTACTATATCATCAAAGATCCCCCATGGATGACACCGACGTACCGCTTTTTTCTCCAACTTCAATATGTTATTTACATAGCCATGTAATTTAATACCCGGCGATGTAAATTTCAGCATAATAAATAATTAAGCACCAACTCGAGATGTCCTTAACAAGTTCATTAGCAGGCTAAGGACTCATTTATGTATTCCATCTGTTATGGAAAATTGCTTTTCTTCCTTCCTTTGATCCTTGTCTCTTCGAGATTGGGAAAAGCCGATTGTGCATTGAAGAGAGGTGTGAGAGACAATAGGTAATTGAACCTGACGTATTATTTGCCAGGTGTGAAAAAGCGTGAAACTAATACTTGTTGATTGCTGATGTCAACCAGTACAGCTTCATGGAAATGCTGATCAAGACAGTAAAGTAGTTTTGAATAGTCCTGGCGAATGAACAACAGCTGCGCAGTGGTTTATGAACGAGTTCATTTTCTGTGTATACGTTTATAGGCGAATCAGGTTAGTGTATCTTTTACTTCCATACTAAATACATTGTAGGAACAGTTTATTGCACAGTGTACAGCTCTCATTTTTTTCTCTTGCAATTGTTAGTTATATTTATGCATCTAAGAAGTTACCCTCACCATTTTTTTCCTCGAGTTGTCTCGCGCAAGATCGATACAAGGTCATTCGCCAAAACTATTCAAAGCTACAGTACTTTCCTCATCCTGTTGCATTCCTTTCAGTAATGATAATTGTCTTATTTAAAGATCTAAAGTAAATGGGACGATGAAAAGTTTCTGACTGCTTGAAAAAGGCAGAAGGCTCGGCCTCGTGAGTGGGAGGTATGGGGTTCGAATCCTGCCAGGACCTTCCTCCCTGACTGAGGTTTTTTCGAGGATTTCCTCAGTCCTCTTAAATGGTAAATGCTGGGGAGGTTCCCCAAACTCAGGCCGGGAACGTTTCCTTCCCTAAAAAATCCTTTCCCATTATATCATTTAATTTCATGTATCACCAGTGCCCATCATCTGTGGTGCCTCAGTAGTAAAAACGGGCGTTAAACATATTACTGCTATTACTGCCATTGCTGCTGATTTATGCTTTATCATATCAATATGCTTCTTCCAACTTCCGTTCATCGTAAAAGTAATGCCCACTATACAAAATGTTAATGTTGTCTCAGCATGTACGTTACACCTTTCAGTATGACCTTTCGTTTCCACTTAGCAACAAAATAGAAGACTAATATTCCAAGCAATGAACGTAATGGAATGTTTTGGACCTTTGTGTTGAATCCATTAATGTTAGCGCAGTAGTAAATTAGAACTTTAGAATTAGACTCTACATTGTCGAGCTCTAAAGGCACAGGTTGCAATCAAAAACATTCTTCCATTGCAAGCCTTTCTCTAACAATGGCAGGAAATAGGAAAGAAAAATACTAAGGAAGCCGTTCTTCCACATCTTGGTGGCGTTTTCATTTGTCATCTCTTTTTTCACGTCTCTCCTCTGATGTAACATCATCCCCGTCTTCTTCCATCTTCTATTGAACGCCTTTTTCACACTCGTTTTCATTGCTTCTATAGCAAGGGATCGTCTAACCCATTTCTTTTTTTCTGTCTTACTTTCACATTATGATTTCACATCTTTTCGTTCGCAATTTTCGCTTTCTGTTCTTGCAGAAAATGATAGTAAAGCTAAAGCATGGAGGCAGAGAGCGAGAGAGATGCATTAGGTGTAGAAGCAGCAAAAAGCACGAGAGGGCAAAACGAGCAACCAAAGGAGCACAAGAGAATGAATTGGAGAGTAAATTTGTTTTCCTCTCCAACGCGAGAGGGTTCATTACATGGGTCGGCAGATAGGGGATGTTCATGATGATTGCTTGCTTCATGACATTATCCCATTTATCTGAGGTTCCCCAACCCTTAGCGCTTCTGCACCTTTATGTGTTTGGAAATTTAACTATGATGAGTTTCTGAACAGAAGCAATGATTTACTCTCCATTCCAAATCAGCACATCTGTTTAAAAAACAGTGCCCGAATTTCCTCCCCTTACAGGAAAAAATTACCTTGAAATTTAAACGGAAATACTTACTATTAAATGATTAATGACCCAAATTGCCTTACAAAATACCACATTTACGTGAATCTAATGCGCCATCAAATGTAATGCGCACCCCAAATTCGAAACTTTAAACCGAAAAAAAGAGAGTTTGACACATTGTTGCGCGGCGTCTTAGAGATAAGCCCATCCGCTTCATAAAACAATCAGAAGCACAGAATTTATAAGTGGACTATTGTTACATCTTGGAGCACGTAGGACAAAACCCATAACTCGTTCTGTTGCTATGACAAGTGGCGTAGGTCAAAGAAGAAAAAGTTATTTCTTATGGTGTCACTAGTCACAGGTTGTCCGTTCTTCCTCCTTTCTTGTACGAATTCCAAAATTTTTTTTTTAATGTCAGGATGTCTTCCTTTGTTACAAGTGAATTTCTTCCTACAAGCTTTAGTTACAAATAATGTCAATTTCTGTTGCCGCCACAAGCGAACGTTGCTCTCAGCTGCATTGAACTCTCTTCCTGACTTTCTGTTATTATTAAGAATTACTTTACGCTTGAAAGTAACGTCATATGATGTTCTTCGCTATCCCCCCCTCCCTTTTGGACTCCCTATTATTCAAACGTTCTATACAATAATAGGCCAACAATAAATGCAACGTATTATGCATTATAACGTAATAAACGATAAATTTGAATGTAGCTGTCGGTGAACTATATAACGGATTTGCACTAGAATTTAATATGCCATCAAAACTAATGCGCACCATAATTTTCAACACTTCTTTTGGACAAAAGTAGGGCATTAGATACGCGTATACCGTATTATGTATACGAGGATATCTCATTAACAGACATAGGATTTTAGGGCCTGTTTTGCTCCTTTAGGATAAAGGAATAAATAACTATTAATATTTATGTTTCGTGAAATTGAAAGCTATTCATTGAGTTTGATAGTACCCTTAAATGATTGTTAGATCATAATTTGTTAATATTCTATCTAAAATGCCTAAATCAATGTAAAGTTTTGTTATTTCACTTTTTATTCACATACTCATCCAAAAAAAGCAATATTAAAGGTCAGTTTTGGATTAAAACTACCAGGAAATACAACAACATGTGGAACATTGTATTTTCGTCAAATAGAATTTAAACAACAAAATGCTATATAATGATTTGTTTTAATGCTTGTTAACCTCTTTTCCTTTAAGTTGCGTTGACATTTTGAAATGGTAGGACGTTATTCTGTGGAGTTTAATATGCCAAAAGATAAAAGTGCAAAATCTTTGTTGGTCCGGAATGGCTAACAGAATTTTCTTATTCGCTTACGATGGAAAAATAATATTCTGGAGATTTGTGGTAAACAGGAAACAATAGTTGAAATATATTTTAATAAGTAGCCTGTATAATATTTATACATTTGACTGAGCTAAAATTCTTTTAAGATTTTGGTTGTTTGAACCAAGTAACCACGCTTTGTGAAGAAATACAGCCATAGAACATTTAGGATTTTAATTCAGTTAAAATCTACACTTTTTATATTTCGCAAGAAAAGAAGTGCAATTGGAGGCAGCACGTGGCAAGGGACGGGATGTAAGACAAAAGCTCAGCAGAAAAATCAAAGCAAACAAATTCTAATGACACGGCCTACTCAGCAGCAATATCTATGCAGACGTAACCAGGGCATTTGTTGCTGCTAACATCCAATACAATGCAATTGAAAATTCCATTTTAACAGAGTTTTACAAAAATATTGCAAAAAAAAAAAGTTCTCTCTGAATCTCTCCTAAGAAAAACTATTTAGTCATAATATACAATGCAAATTTAGCATCCACTGGAGTATATTTATATGTGGGGTCTCTGTAGATGAAACATCAGATTCACTGAATAGATGTATACGTCAGTAGGGAAACTTGACCAAACCATTGCTTATTTTGTAAACAAAGGCCTACAAACATTATACTGTGACAATGTAGATGATAGTAAATTCTGTTGTTTTGTACTGATGTTGTCTCATACATGGTTATTGCAGTCCCACAGGGTTTGTGAAACAACCAGGAACAAATCTTCTCTAAGACAGTACATTTCCAAATTGGAAAAAAAAAAAAAAAAAAAAAAAAAAAGGCAAAGTCCATTCAGAATTTAAATGTTCAGAGAGAAATGTCCAGACATTCCACTCTCCCCTCGGTCTGTTGTAATATGATGGAGAACTTGGATTCAGTCAAGGTCTACTATGCTAAATACTATAAAGAAGTGAACACAATTACTGAAGAACTACCTCAATCCAATAATGCAGCTGTGAAAATCACTGAAAGATGTCAGAATGACCCGTCATCTAAAACAGATATTGCCTACATAGCACCAAAATTTTCATTCATACCTGCAAGCATTGAGCACTTAGAACGTAAATTAAAAATCAATCATTTTGTAGTCAAATAGCAATATGAAGGATGCCCAGAAGAAAATACAGAGCCCTCGTTTGTACTCGTGGCCGACATAACGAGAATGTGCTTGGCACCTTGAAGCACGTGATATTCCGGCGGAGTCTGATATTCATAGCCCCTCAAATTCAAGCGCTAGATGGTCACAAAATGGCATTTCGTGTACAAGATCCAGTTTTTCTGTACTGCATTATCTATTATTTTGTGTCGCTACATGACTATGCAAATAAAATCATCTTTCTCCGTAAAAACAAATAAATAAACGCCAGTGAATAGAGCTATCATTAACATTATCCATCACCCAATTGCAGAAATTAAGTAAACTCACATTATCGCGTGGTTGCAATTCCTGAACTAGAATTATCTTATAGGGTTTTCATTTTAAACGTTAGTGGCATTCCAAGCCCAGGTTTGCGAAATTCCTGTGCAAGCTTTCTCAGACATTTCTTTGGACCTCGTTCTAATTTTTCTCCGATGTCATCGAGTTTTTCCTCTGCAAGAACACGGCGCTTTACTTTCGATTTCTTATCAAGAACAGATCCCACTTCCCTAAATCTATTCACAAGATCACGAATCGTTATCTACGAGGGGCACGAACAGCAGAGAATTTATCTATAAATCGCCGTCTCACCTCCCTACATTTGTTTGTTGTCATATTAAGATAGTGTGTGCTAAAGTATATGAACTTTTTGGCATTATAATAGCCCTAATACACTATAACACTGAAACAAGTGGTCTTGCACCTTTCAACTTCTGTACAGCACAAACCTCACGTCAACTGATTAGCCGGTGTACGGTGAGGCGGGAAAGTGGAGTAGAGAACAAAACCTGTTAGAAACAAGGCATCCCCGTCAAGCTGGCCACGCGTCCAAATGAAGGCTCTGTATATTGTTCTTTATATGAAAGTGGGAAAAATGTTCAAAGTAAATGGGACGATTTACTAAATAACAATGTAGGATTTTCGCTGCTGAAAAAAGTATCAAAGGGGATACGGGGGCGAAATGTGAATGATCCAGTAGGTATTGATGTTTCTACTATAGTTAATTTAGAATTTGCTTCTCTGACATCTGTTGCAGTAGAAAGAAACGTTTCTGCTTTCAAAATGACTCTCACTGACAAAAGGCAAGGATTAATTGTGAAGAATTTAGAAAAAATGCTGGTGGTGTATCGTTCAGATAATTTTAAAAGAGAATGAGTTTGGCATTCAACAGTTGTCTGTCTCTGTTCCTTAAATATACTTATTGCATGTTTTGTATATTTCAGTGTGTAATTTGTTAATTTCAGTGAAATAAATAGGTTTCAAACCTTAGTCGTATCTGTGTAAAATGTCTAGTTTTATGTAATCGGGTATAATTGATTATATTTTTAGCTTATCTTAAGCTCCTAAAATAGTAATTTTCAGTTTCTAAAACTTCCATATTTAGTCATTAAGAAAGAGTGAATCTGAAAAACCAGCTTTATTTCTCAAATAATCTTCAATCTCCACTTGTCCCAACGTTTCACAAGCCCCTGAAATCCAGCAGCATACATTTCTTAGGGCTGCTGTCGGTAACTTCCCTGTCTACAGCTTCATAGTCGGGAAGATGTTCACCAGAAAGAGATGTTTAAGAGGGCCGCTTGCAACAAAGTCGCGGCTATACGGAAGATGATGCAGGATTACCACTTGAAATTTTGCAGCCTCTCATTTTTGTCTTGTTGGCATTATGAGGATGTGCATTGTCACGCAAGAGCAACGCGCCTTTGGTCAGGAATCCTCGACGCTTCCAAGTTTCCTGAGGATGTTACAGTAGGAGTCGGTATTTAAGGTTTGTCCTTGAGGCAGTGAGTAGTCTCTTTCCCGGAGGATGGTGTCACTAGTACTTGTCATTTAGCATTCCTAGCATACTTCGCCAAGGCATTCGTGTGGTTTCTTTCAAGAAGTGGTTGAGACTCAATGCCATTCTGGAAAACGTCGCTCGTGTAGCCCGGCTAGCCTTCAGCAATGGCTTATTGATTGATGCAGTCCCCTTCGTGTTAGTCATCATGCATTTGGATGAATCGATATAATGAACAGTCAATTATTTTGCAAAATAAAATTGTGACATTTTCATAAACTAAAGGCAAAAGGTATGCAAGCTTTCAGTAACAAAGAAGAAGCTTCTCTCTTCCGTTGTAAATAATACTTAATTAGTAAACATTTAAAGCAGAAACATTCCTTCATTTGATCAGATTTGTGCATATGTCACCTTCACCTATGCACTTAATGACCAATTGATTGCGGAGGCCAGTTTCTGATACAAACTTGTTTGAATAACTTTTTACATTTTTCTGTCGATTATTTTTACATATTTAATTCCAGTATTTCAGTATTTAGACCATGTATGGTGTCTTACTATACGGATTTAGTCAAAAGGTACTTTAATTGTAAAAATAGGAAATTATTAAAGTAGTGATGAATATATCACTCAGGACTGTATCGTACTATATATCATTCAGTTCATAGATCCTGTATTTGAGTTGATCTAATTTTGTTGAGTTAGTTTAACTCTAGGATGTAGATTACGTCAGGAATTATACATTACATATATCAGTCTACCTCAAAATTACATTTTAATTTTACATACTTACATATTACAGTACATATATAATGTTATATTTCGCTCTCGGTAATGGTGGTTCTGGTGGTGTAGTGGCAACCATACTTGTCTCCTAAACTCAAGATGGCGGGTTCAATCCCGGCCACGATCGATGTGTTTTAAGTATGCCTTCCTTCGGAAGGGAAGTATAGCCGTAGTTCCCGTGTCGTACATTTACGGCACGATAAAGAACCTCAAGCCTGAAAGAAGAGGCCTCTGAGCAAAATTAGTCGGCCGTTTCACGCCCTGAGTTGAATGGGACGCTGATGACCTGAGATATTAAAGATAAATAAAGAAAATAAAAAAAAAGCCCTCGATAATGTAATTTCAATTATTATGTTGTCATGTCGTTTGATGTTTAACCTGCTGAACGACACCTGAGCTAACGCATGCGCAATACGTTTACATATTGGGCAGTCTATGAATACTATTGGACTACAATTTGAACTGGCAGACAGCAACCATAGGTGCACTTAAAGCAATAACTGAAGCTCAAGGCGTTCAAGATTTTATTTTACTGTTGGAAGCCATTATAACAATGCTTTAAAACAAATGCTTTTATATTAAAAGCTATGTTGCTCAAATCAAGATAATGCCAATAAAATGTGGGGATTGGAATTTTATAAATGGCAACATTGTTGTAGAAACACGTGCAATGTAACTGCTGTCACACATTGATTTATGTACTTATACCTGAGGAAAATATGTACTCTGCATTTCAACTACTTTAGCCTCCAAGTACGCACCGACGAGGCGAAGTCTGTAGCCAGCTGACAGCTTAATCTAGTGGTCCAATGTTTTGGAGGCGGGAGCTACGGTGCTGAATAAAGTTTGATATGACGTCGCTGTAACTTTTTACTAATATATTACATTCTTTCGTGGAACAAAAAAGTCACAACTTTTTACGTTAAAAGAGCTTGTATCGATATGTTATAATATATTGTACCATCTTTTTGTGGAATAAGCTCCTTATACTCTGTGTTTGATGTTCTATTGTTTCACAGCAATACGCAATACAGTACAACGCTACTAGCGACAGCTACAGCAAATACATGATGTCGCCATCTATTGGACAATTCTGAACTTCACTGTCAAACAGATAGCTATCTAAAGGTTACATTCGGACTAAAAACGGATGTAAGTTAAAATTTATGGAACAAATTGTTAAGATGTAGATAACTAACTCTATGCAACTTGGTCCAGTCAAGTAAGCATACTGTGTTATCGAGAGATTTATGTCCTTTTATTGACTATTCGTCTCATATGTTCCATTTGTTTAATAATAACCCATATTTTTTCTTAATAATCCCAATTTTGAAGACATATATCATGTTCTAAAAGTCCATAGCAGATAAATTTATACGGTAGATGTATATTGTGTCTCTTTATTAAGCATACTATATGTCAGGAGCGGCCCTTCAATAAGGGCCAGAGACCGCCATGGGTGGCCGAGGTCGTTAAGGCGCAGACTCGTGAGTGGGATGTCTGGGGTTCGAATCCCGCCAAGACCGTCCTCCCTGACTGAGGTTTCTTCCAGGTTTTTCTCAGTCCTCATGGCAAATGCCGGGGAGGTACTCTAAAGTTACTCTAAACTTAGGCCTTGAACATTACCTTCCTTAAAAAATCCTTTTCCAACATATTATTTCGTTTCATATATCATCAATGTCCACCGCCTGAGGTGCCTCAATAGTAAAAACGGACGTTAAACACTATTGTAAAAAACAAGGGGGGGGGGTCCATTGGGTCCGGCCCCCCAAAGAAAATGCTTTAATTATTTACCATTTTCTCTTCTACGCGTCAACTTTTAAAACAAAAATTACATGAAAACGGCAATATATAATATATCATTTCTTAATTGTGTCTTACGCAATAAGCGCATTTCCTACTTTAATAGCAATAGCACGCGGGTCCTCCATTAGCAAGAGAAAAACTCAAGTTTACGCTTTAAACTTATATCTTCATGAACAAGCAAAGATTTACAAGGACTTGTCTTCCTCCAAGATGGATTAGCCTTTCTACTGCTTATTGCTTCATTCTCTGGATCAGCAGGAAGATGGCCCATAGCCAGTGCTCGGTATTCTCTCTTTTCTTTGTAACCAGATGTTACGGGGTTACTGACAACACGCATAACTGATTAGGTTTTTTTCGCTCTTTGTTTGGAATAGAGTGGTTTCCTAACTGTTTTTAGACTTTCACAATGTTAAGTATTACGTTACAAAAAGCATATCTGTTTTGTGATAATAAAGTGAACGTTTTATGGAAGATTCTATTTTCGCGTCTAAGTTTAACTATTAAGTTGGAAATGAAACGATTTGGACCTTATCAACCGAAAGCTATAAGAGAAAAAATCTCTTGGTTGACAGCGTGTGAAGTGAGAAACGTATCTTGTCTATAGGAATGAGATTAGAACAGAAATATAAAGGGCAAATTTCGTTTCTACCCAGACCGACGAAACAACAGGTATTACATGTATGTGACAATTTGTTATGATATATCAGTGGGCGTAAACCGGTTGAAATGCATTGCTGTTTTTGAATTGACTGTAGAAGGTTTAAGGCATACTTAATAGCTGAATTACAAGAGTTCCATATAAACCAAAAGTTTATAGCACAAACGTTTGCAGTTGTGAGAGAATGTCGGAGAGGAATGTAAGTCTTGATAAAACAGACCTTCCCCAACGCCATTTAGGTATGCTCCTGGTCTACCCTTCTACAAGGGTCACTAGCCATGTGCTCGCCGCATATCCTCACCCTTCTTGTTAGAATGAGTGAATTTATATCAACTCAATTTGAAGTGCACAATTATGTGGGACATTGTGCACAGTTGATGTGATTGTAGGATTCGAATCAGAAGAGTTTCGATTCTGGTGGTGTAGTGGTAACCATACTTGCCTCGTGGACCCAGATCGCCGATTCAATCCGGACCAGTGTTGATGGATTTTTTCGGGCGTAAAAATCCTAAGTATGGTTTGGTTAGGAAGGTTGTAAAGCCGTGGGTCCCATATCTTAGACATACGGCACGAAAAAGAACCTCAAGCCTGAAAGAAGAGGCCTCTGAGCAAAATTTACCGGTCGTTTCACACCGCCCTGAATTGAATGGGACGCTTATGACCTGAGATGTTAAAGAACATTCGTAAATAAACCAAACCAGTCAAATCAATGAATCAGAAAGTTGAATAAATGAGGGTGTTCTGTTTCGCAAACCTTCAACTCGTCGCAGAAGTAATGACACTTTTATTCAAATGACATACAATTTTGAAAACGATGCAAAAAATGCCCCTGTATTTGTCATATAGGACAAAATCCTTAACTGATAACACAAATTTTACAGCTCCAATATAATATTATGTATAATGGTATACAAATACATTGCTTCCTATATCAGCAAAGACCGCCACGGGTGGCTGAAGTCGTTAAGGCGCGGACTTGTGAGCGGGAGGTATGGGGTTCGAATGCCGCCAGGACCGTCCTTCCTGATTGATGTTTTTTCCAGGTTTTTCTCAGTCCTCATAAATGGCAAATGCCGGGGAGGTACCCTAAACTTAGGCTTGGAACGTTTCCTTCCTTAAAAAATCCTTTTCCAATATATCATTTCATCTCATGTATCATCAGTGTACACCGCCTGTGGTGCCTCAAGTAGTAAAAACGGGCGTTAAACACTGGCAGTAAATAAAGTGCCACATCAATTTCAAGAAGTACATTGGTATTTAGAATCGACCTGTGAAGAAATGGAACCATTGCAGAAATGATTACCCTTGCATACAGAAGTCAGTTGACTGTCTTGCGAAAAGTGTTAACCAGTATATTTGAGTTAATATCTGAAGCACTATTGTTATTTTTAATCTGACAGTCCTGAGTTGGCTGAAAATTTGAGAAAACTTGCTTGGTAATTGCAACTTGACTAACATATTTTACTCATTTCAATGTCATAAATGCTAATTTACAAAGAAGGGAAAAAATTTGTGTGCACAATGTAAATTCAACGCCTTCACTAAGAAAAATTAAAATATAGATTAATTGTACTGAAAAAAGAAAGAAAATTTGATAATTTCTCAAGCTTATGTGCATATATTGATTTTTCGAAATTTGGTGATGAATCATTGAATTTAAAACGATTATCAATCTTAATTACAGTGCACTTGCAACAACTTGTGAACTACAAGATTACATTCCCTCGTCTTATAATTTAGGTCTACAATAGATAGAATAATTTAATGTACTTTCTCTGGTGTGTAACACCAGTCAATTTTTGCAAATAACCTGGGTCTCCATTATGCATTTACAGTAGTTGATGACAGACTTCAATACTTTTGTCTTTCTGTGGCTGTGTCAAATCCCGTGGAACTCGATGTGCGCACATGTTTTTCATTATAAATCATAGCAAATAATGGCGTGGAGGGCTGTAGGCCGAGGCCTGTCTGTCATTCCAGCTCATCAGAGGTTATGCGCATATCAACCACAATCAATTAATTCAACCTCAATAATCATAGGAGATATTCACGGACAACCAGTGCGCACGTTCTTGTGTGCAGGTTCCATGCCACTACCCAGGTGTAAACGGGTCTTCTGTGGAGGAGCTTCTTGAGCACATACCGCAGTCAAACGTCTATTTCTGCAGAGTTGCGGCCTTCATTCCATAAATATTACGCAATCTATCTTTTTCCACGATAGTCACATTCCATTTTGTCCACATCTTTCTCTACCTGACAACAAATGAACACTGTACACTCCTTCTGCTTACAACCGCCCTCTAGCGTATGCATTACTAGTATGTATCCACCGCCCTGCTAATTAAGATTTGCATATGTTGCCATAGTTTCAAAAAAATTAATACTTTATTTATGCAACTTAAATACATTGCACCAATTTCTTAATCCCCATTTCATTGCATTGCTTTTTTGAAATTTTTAATCTTGAAAATTGATTTTGTTTCAGCTTTTTTCTTTTCATGTATTTTATGTCACTTTAACTTATATTGTTAGTAATATCGCGACAATATGTTGTCGGTGCTGGTAGTGTAGTGGTAACCATACTTCCTCATAAACCCAAGATGGTGGGTTCAATGGATTTGTTCGGGAGTGAAAACCCTAAGTATGGCTTCCTTCGGAAGGAAAGTAAAGCCGTGGGTCCCATGTCGTAGATTTACGGCATGTAAAAGAACCTCAAGCCTGAAAGAAGAGACCTGTGAGCAAATATTATCGGCCGTTTCACGTCCTGAATTGAATGGGACGCGCTGATGACCTGAGATGTTAAAGAGCGTTCATAAATAAAGCAAATCAACAAAAAATACAGAAAATATGGTAATTAGAGAATGCTTAATTTTATATGGCAGATACTTAACATTAATATAATATTATTACAGAAATTTCATATGTTACATTATATTTCTTTATATAAATTTGTTGATTTTAAGAAAGTAAACAGAAGTTTACTGTGCTATGGATTGTTGCGCTCTCTGAAGTTGATATTGTGGACATGGAAAGTGTGTGTCGTACAGAGATGCCGGTATGACAGATGGAGCAAGTGTGTTAGTTTAGTGTGTGCAGTCCGAAATCGAGTAATGATGATTTGGTCCTTACGATTCTGCAGTGAATGTGATGTTCTGGAATTCTGTTTTATTTCTTGTAGTTTGCTAGATGGTTGTTTTGTCCAATTTGCTTGCCAAAAATATTAGATGCTTTTGTTTACGTATTTTGTGTCATCTTGGTGTGGTATTGATATTTGTTTGTGTAGGGGTAGATTTTGTAGCTTCCTATGCTGCTGAATCTGATGTTCATTTCCTGAAATACCCTGATGTGAGGGTATCCACATTATTTTTTGCTTTGTTGTATCAGAATTTGAACTGTTTATGAATTTCTTTGATTAATTCGAGGGTAGAGAAGATGTCTTGAATAGCTTGTGTGCTGGATTTAGAATCAGAGTGATTTATATAAGATTTATTTTTATCATTTGTTGAAATATATTGCAATGCTTTATTAATAGCATATAGCTCACATGTAAATATGGAGTATAGAGATGGTAATGTGGTACAGTTCGTGTGATATGGATAAACCACAGCACATCCACAGCCGTTTTCAGTCTGTGATCCTTCTGTGTAAATGGATACTGATACCATAATTTTTATTAACTGTTGATACATGAGATTATTTTTATATTTTTTAATTAAATGTGACATTTTCATATTAATTTCAGTTAATATAAATTTAAATAGTTTTATTTGATATAATGGTTTGTGAAACTTGTTCTTAAATTGCTCGGTATTCGTAAAACATCGCCTTTTAAATCGTTTCCGAAAGCCTCTTCGTTATTTTTCTTCGTGGGTCATAAATTTCATATTTATTGTCTAAGGCCCTTCCGTGATCACACAAGTATTGCGTTGTGGTTCATCAACACTCTAAGGAAAGGAAAGAGGACATTACCAGCAAGAGCTGGAAGATAGTTAACAGACGTTTGCGGGATTTAGATAGGCAAAATACTGAGACTCAAATGCGCAGAAAAGGTATCACTTAACCTGTAGGCTCAAATAGATCAGGTATGGGGGAGGGGGAATAATCTAGATGTCTGTGGGAGAGAAGAAAGAAGTGATCTCGCATGATTAGGGGATTGGAAAGGAAATAAAACAGTAACTTTCTCGGGGAAAGAATTTGCCCATTGTGAGGAGAAAGTGATATCAAGAGGTTTATTCTGGTAAAATGCAGGGAAACAGATTTTAAGAAATGAGTATTTACCACCGCAATTTCTGAATTCCAACAGAAGTTTAAACATTGACCGGGAAGTGCTATATATATATACACACAAATCGGGAACAACTCTAAGGAAGACCCGACAAAGAAGGCCAATGACTATGGAAAAGAGAGGGGAGTTGGTGAGGCGGGTAAGTAAAGGGAAGGGGGCTCAGGTGTAACGGTCTATTCATGTTTGTTTGTGATTATATATATAATTACTCACAGAAAACATGTGGTTCGCTTATCTATGTGTTTGTATGTATTCATGTAGGTCTCTGTGTTATACTGATTAACCCCAATCTCCTATAAGTTTTTCTCGGTTTTTGTTTCCGTGCATTTTTCCAATTATTTCCGCTTAGAAATATAAGACTTCTGGGACTCACTTTATGCTCCATTTGTACATCAAATTCCTGAATGTGAATAATATGCATGGCGATGTCCTATTATAAAAACTGATGTCTGAGCGTGTCTCTTACGATCTTTCTCTGTGGAAAGATTATATTATATACCTTTTGAAGATTGTTCATGTACTAAATTTGTGAGGCCGTTACTTGAGGACGCTACACAGAACTATTAGCATTCGTTTAGTGTATATTGAAGGTGTTCGGTGCAAGGGCAGAGTATAGGCGCGGACTGTTTTCTAACTTTTCCCATATAAAAGGCACTGCATTCAAGAGGCATTAAAACGTACGATGACCCCACAGCTCCGAGAGAGATGGGTGTTTTTGCAGGTGTGGAAATTCACTCTCTGACGTCACGGGGGCGTTAAATCAACGGCGCAATACATTAAACTGTATTGACATTTCATCCCTGATCCAGTAAGTGTTATAGCCGTTTGAACTCCCTCAGGATCATGCAGCAGATCAATACTTGGGTCATCTCCAGGGAGGATATGTGTGTGATAACAAAGAAGCTTATGAGAATTGCAGTCGCTCGTATATGTCGGAATGTTAAAGTCTGTCTTCTCGGGCGTCTCACTATTGGATTCGACAACAAGTAGAAATTGCTTGCTCTCGAAAACATAACTTGGATCACGGAGCTTTATCCCTTAATTTGTGATACTCGCAGGGAGCCCGGTTCACGAAATTCTCCAAAAAGAAGTCGGCAGAAATCTGCACTTAGTAACCATGTGCTGCCGCTGGGTATACAGATGCACGCCTTACGGGCTTTGTTTAAGAATGTTCTTTAACCTACGAGTAATACATAATTCAATTACGAAAGTAATTTTCATATTAATTTTTATTTATTCACACAGGCCGTATAATAGTCTTCGATTTGGCATCTGAGGCATACAGGAAAATGTATATATGCAGTTACAGTAGCTCAAATGTAAGAGTATCGGCATAGTAAGCTGAAGTTAATGTGGTTTGAGTCCCGGTCCTGACATCTGATCTTTTTTTTATTATTATTACGAACGCTCTTTAACATCTCAGGTCATCAGCGTCCCATTCAATTCCGGGCGTGTAACGGCCGACAAATTTTGCTCAGAGGCCTCTTCTTTTAGACTTGAGGTTCTCTTACATGCCGTAAATGTACAACACGAGACCCACGGCTTTACTTCCCTTCCGAAGGAAACCATACTTAGGATTTTTGCACCCCCTCCAAAAATACATTGACCTGGTCGGAATTGAACCCGTTATCTACGGTTTACGAGGCAAGTATGGTTACCACTACACCCCAGGATCGACACATTTCATGTTAGCCCAAAACACGCCTTATATAGAAGCACCGCCTTTTTTTTCTATGGGCAGAACAAATATTCTAATTAATTTTAGTTTTTATTCATTTTTTCTCCTTCCTCAATGCAAGAAAGTTAACACTGGAGATTTTGAATCTTTTTATGCTAAATCCACACCTACTTTCCTAGTTTTTGATATCTCTTTATGCAATGGCTCTTTTCTTACGTCTGTGCACATCAAGCGTACCAATTTACAACAGTATCTTCATTTTGATAGTTGTCACCCCCTGCATACCAAAAATCTATTCATTTTTCTCTTTCAACCGGTGAAAATCGTCTATATAACAACTTTGCATCTCTTGATGCGCACATATTAAAAACCTAATTAAGTTCCAATACCAAAAAATAGCCTCTCTATCTTTTAGAATCCGGCATCATTCCAGTGCAGAAAACTTTCCAATGCTGGATAAAACTTCCAATAAGAACTTCATTAATCCTCTTACTACTTATGTGCCTGAATTTGAAAGCATCAGAGGTATTTTGATGGAATATCACGACACTTTATGAGTGCATTCATTATTAAGCTAAATCTCTATCCTGCCTTATTTTTAGAACACCTCCTAATTTTGTATTTCGTCTCAACCAATCTCATTCCAAATTTCCTCGTCCGGTTGCAGGCTCACATCCTTGCCAACATCCTAATTGTAAAACGCCAATTGTGTCGTGTCACAGCCCTAATTTATCCAGAGAATTCAACATTTCTTCATTTGCTACCTGTTCTTCCAAGAACGTAGTATATATGTTATCTTGTAAGCTTTGCAAAGCATTTTATATTGGTTTAACTTCTACTGTTGTTTCGCTATGTATGAACAATCATAGACGTTCTGTTAAAACCAAGTCTCCCTTGCCTGTTGCCCAACATGCCTTATCTCACTGAAAGGATTTTGATTGTGCTTTTAATTTAACACTTATTGATGCGTTATCACTTCATAGCTCTGACCTCAGAGATAGAGATAGAGATAGAGATATGAGATATCACTCATTTTTAAAAGAAAATAGATGTTTAAGATACTAAATAATTTCTTTATCACATAAATAAAGTACTTAAGATTACTTTATTGGTTACAAGCAACAAGAAGATATTTTTTTCAAGGTATTAACGGTCATAGTCAGCCGCTTGTCAGAGAGAATATTTTTCATCATGGGAAAAAGAGCGTTCTACTTCCTCTGAAGTGATTAGAGCATATTTAAAACAAGCAATTTCAGAAGAACTCATACCATTTACAATAGGACATTAACCTTTTAGGATATCATGGAAAATTTGGAATTGCTTTTTTAGGATCAGATTTAAATAATTTGGTTTCTTAATGTTGTTTCTTCATTAATTCCTCTTCTTAACACACCAGTTATTTTAGCTTCCGCTATTACTATCACTTGAAGACACCAAAAAGACAAAAAATAGTTAAAATAATTTAATTATTATATAATTATATTATTATATATTATCATAAACAGTGTTAATACAATAAATTCTAAACAGGACAAAGTAAATCAGTTTTGAATAGTCCTGGCGAATGAGCAAAAGATACGCAGCTGTTTCTGGTCGATTTCATTTTCTGTTTATGTGTTTATAGGGGAATCAGGTTACTTCCGTACTGAACATATAGTAGGGACGGTTTATTGCACAGCTGTATCGCTCTCATCTTTCTCGCTTGCATTTGTTTGTTACACTTATACAGCTGAAAGGTTACCTCCCCCCTACAAATTTCCTAGAATTGACTCACGCAGATTCATACAAGGTCATTCGCCAGGACTATTCAAAACTACACTACTTTTTCATTCTTTCTATTATCTGATATTCGTATGCCCGAGCAAACCATGCGTTCCTTTCTCTATTTAAACAGCTTAAGTGAATGGGTTGAGTAGAAAGTTTTTGATAGTTTAAATAGAAATAAATGTATAACAAGATTCTCAATAAATATTTTTGTGACGCAAAGATGCCATTTAAATTTATACCTTTTTCACTTAAATATATTGAAATTCATTATGTGCTGTTTTAAAATGCGTAAATTATCTCAGAAATAATCCACAATGATCCAAAACAGGCAAAAAAAAAAAAAAAAAACCTTAAAAAAGGCAACAGAAGCCAAAATAGGCAAAAAAAAAAAAAAGGCAAAATAAAAAGTGACCCAACCGATCACAAATGTATGGAAACATAACTCTTAATTAAATTTATAGATCCTAACACTTGGCTACATATTATATGGTTTCTGGTTTCCTTTGTATATATTAAAGAAACTACTGGAGTATTATTTTATGCAACTATAAACTGGACTTGTTGCGTTTAGCTCAATTGCCTAAATTATACTTTTACCCTAATCTTGAAACTTTTAACACTTTTTTTCCGCTTTATACAAGCGAAAGGGAACATTTACAGCCCCTGTTCGATTTCCGCTCTCTCACCCTGTCTGCGGCTTCTGTGAACTTGCATTTGCATCATCTGTTGAATCGCGAAATGAAATAAGCGGCGAATTCAATAGACCATTCCACTAGATAAGCCTAAACCCTGCAATATATGCTTTGTTGGCGTTTTTTCGACCGCGCTCTACGAAATTGGAATGAAGTGATTTGAATCAGGGCTCAGTTCGGAGATGATCCGTAGATGGCAAAATATACAAGAACGAAATGAAAACCGAAACTTGCTGGGAACGACATTTGATCCCCACAGTAAACAAAGCTTACATGTTTTTTATGGATGCTTCTAAAAACCGATCAAGGAATTAAAGTGGTAATCGTTATATAGAGCGCATAACAGATATAAAATTAAACTCTATGACTATTAGTAGAATACACTCAAATAAAATATATCGTCACCCCAAAATGACAATTAAAACTATATATATATATGTATATATATATATATATATATATATATATTGATATTCAGATTTATGCATGCTTATAAAGACAGCCGAGGTAGGACGATTGATTTATACATTGCATTTTAAGCTCTCAACACTTTCTGTATATGGTTGTATTCACTGGAACCAAATAGAATCAATCATTCTGTAACATAGCACTCAGTTCCTGAACTTCGACTCTGTGCCGTTGTTGCACAAAAGTATGCTTCAACTTTCAGTGGTCAACACATTTGTTGTCTTCAACAGTTACGGTGTATTATCCCGCTTCGGGGACAGTAAAATGTCTGCTCCTCTGAGCTGCCTAAGTGACAGGACGTAGGTAAAAAGTTCTCGAGGAATGGGGATTGTTTTGCTTTTTTCTAGAAATTCATTGGAGCTTTTGGTCTACTTTTGATGATCCAAGTTTAATGTAGGGGGTTTTCTTCGTTCTTTTATGTATTTATAATATAAACTTTTAAAGGTTTTCATATTAGCTTTTTCAAGCGAAATTTGCTCCTTGTAATATTATAAACAATTTGTTGGTATGCTACGAGAGTTATTTGTTTTCTGCTGTATTGTACAGGGTGGCCTACGGGAATTAGTACAAAATTAAAAATTGATAATTAAAGGTAACAAATTTAAAGCATTGTTATTTTTGGCTCTCAGTGTTACACATTTTGCCATTTGTAAAATACGAAGCAAAAGTTCATTTCTTGAAAATCATACCAGGCTTATGGCTTCTATCAGTGGCAATGCATGTTTGTAGACATTCTGAAACATTTCTGGAGGAATGGTCTCAATCTCCTCCTGGATTGCGTCTTTCAGTTCAACAATAGCCAGCTTTCAAAAACTTTGTTCTTGAGATAACTCCATAGGAAACAATCAGGGGCTGAAATATCGGGAGATCGCCCGGTCATGAAATATCCCCGAATCGTGAGATTAAAGATTAATGGATTTAGAAAGAGGCCCCTCGGTGTATTCATCGAGGTATGGGTCGTATTAGGCTGTAGCTCCATCTTGTTGAAATCATATCATGTTCAGATGACTTTGTTCGTGTAGTTGTGGAACGAAAAAGTTCTCAGTAATGCCTTCGTATTACTCAGCATTTACAGTCACTACCAGCCCGGCAACATCTTCAAAAGAGTACGGTCCAACAGTTCCGTTTTAATGTCGATAGCATAAAACACGACAATCTTTGGGAGTACGTTGAAGCTTTTCAAGAATGAATTGCACTTTTACATCTGACCAGTGCGGAATTTTCCTTTGTTAAGATGAAAGGTTGCCTCATCGCACATCACCAGATTTGTCAGCATGGTGCCATCTTGTCTCACTCTGTCTGGTAATGTTGTGGGGAAATCTCGCCTGCGCACTTGATCTACCGGCCGCAGCTGTTGAACCATTTGCAACTTGAACGGACGAAACTTTAAATCAAGCTTCACTGCCTTTTGCAGGGACGTACGAGAGGTGTCCAAAGTTTTGGAATGGCGACGAAGAGATCACTGGGAGCTTGAGATCTGCTTGAACCCTTTGGATATTTTCTGGAGTACGGGCCTTCTTTTAGGCCCTTTGTGCTTCGTACTACACTGACCCACTATTGCCCCCACCTGGATATTGTCTTCCTGTCTGGAATACGAACGTGGCGTTTCACGTTGCACAGCAAAACACTCTTCAAACGCACGAACGCCTCAACTGCCCCAGTCCGCACCTGCACCGCCTAATTTTCCACGGAGAAGTGAATGGCATACCTTGCAGGTTCGACAGATGGCACGAGTGCACGTCGATCGTTGCAGGATTACCATTTACGTACTATTTCCCACGAGCCACCCTGTATTAAGGGGGGGGCTTCGGTCGTTGCTCTTCAGATGCTCCAGGCGCGGGCTCTGCGGACCCTGAGCGCCCGCGGTACCTCTGGCGTTACTAGAGGGAGCCGGACCGGACTTGAGACGAGCCCCTCCCGAAAGGGAGTTGTCCGGATTGGGTTGAACTCGGCGTGGCAGTGGTACCCGGAACTCACGGGCAATTGAGTACTCGCAAGAGCGGTGTGTCCCAGGGGAGTGCCTAAGGCGTGTACCCTGGGGGCCGGTGCGCCGGAATCACCGTCATTGTGAGGCGGCGGTGGCTTCCTTAATGCTGGGGTCACTCACCCCTATAAAGGAGTAGGTCTATGCTAGTACGACCTATCAGCCAGTGAAACTCTGGTAGCTGGGTGCGCTCCGCTTTTGAAGCTGCAGTTCACTCGGTGCGCTTGGGCGACGTAATCGCCTGCAGCCGAAAGGTGGGTCGGTTTAGGAAACAAGGTGCCGTCCTAATGCAAAAAACCACTGAGCAAGACCTCTGTGATGTAGTGCGTGCGCTACGCCCCTTGGACCCAGGGCCTGGTAGTACTCGAATCCACATGTTTTATATAGTTTGCCTGATATGAGGTGCACATAGTTACTGCAGGCTAGGTCTACCACTTTGAAGCAATTTTCGTAACAAATGGGATTTTTGGTAGAAAGTTTTTAGTTTTTTAATTATAAACATTTCGCATTAATTGTTTTATAAACTAATATAGCCTTCAAGTACAGTGCTCAAGTTGATTTTGTTCCAAGTTTATTGCAACACATGTTTTGCACATGAAATTAGTATAAAAAAGGGGATACACTAATTATTATTTTCTATTAAATGCTGCTAAGCCCTTATATCGTTTTAGGAAGCTATATACACACGTTTCAACTGGTCCTCTAGATCTTGAAGTTTTTCTTTACTACATTTAAGTGACGACAGGTAACTAAAAGGATGATATAAATAAATTCTATGAAACATCCTAATCCGACCTCTATGAACTATTCAAAATCCTTGTTCAGGTTGTATTATCGTTGAACACTTATGTGGGTTTATATGTATAGACTGTGTCAACAGTTTCACAGATAATCTTGAGAAAGGAGCTTGTTGAAGTTCCATAACAGTATAGACATTGTCACCTTGTAAGAAGTCGGTCCTGGTGGTGTAGTGGTTCCCATACTTGCCTCCTAAACCATAGATAACGGGTTCGAACCCGGCCAGGACCGATGGATTTTTTCGGGCGTAAAAATCCTAAGTATGGATGACTTTCTTCGGAAGGGAAGTAAAGCCGTGGGTTCCGTGTCGTGTATTTGCGGCACGAAAAAGAACCTCAAGCCTGAAAGAGAGGCCTCTGAGCAAAATTTGTCGGCCGTTTCACGCCCTGAGTTGAATGGGACGCTGATGACCTGAGCTGTTAAAGAGCGTCCATAAATAAATCCATCATAAAAAAAAAACCTTGTAAAAACTGCCTGCAATCGTGAATTTGGTGATTTCTCGTGGATTTTTTTCAGATTTGCTTCGTTTTCGAAGTGATCCACCAGGATTATTACTGAGCATTCCAAAAAGCCAATGGCTAGCGGTCAATTCTCCTAGCCAACTCATTGAAATCTGTTTTCCCGTGGATCTTTGGTTCAGTCAGCAAAATCGGCTTCCATCGAGCCACAACTTATTCATGTGCAAATTTTTGAACCGTTTGAGAATACCTCCATTCCAAATTATCTTGCACACTTTCACTCGGTGATCTTCCATTACGATATTTTTACATTATATGCTTCGTGGTGATTTCAATTGACCATCTGAAGCATACTTAAAGGTTATTTATCAAAAAATAAACAGTCTTGGAGATTATGCATAGTCCTAGTGGGAGTTAAACTTTAATTAAGCGTCACATGTGACTAAAACTTTGCTACGGACCGTCACACTCTCCAAAGACGACACTTTATTTAGAATTTTGTGCTAATTGATTGCAATTTACTGAACTTTTTAAATGACCTCGTATAAAATTGAATTATTATTCTTTTTTCAGAAATTTTGAGAGTATAAAATGTAAAAAAAATGTACAAAGAAACAAAGAATGCGCACTAAAACACTTCTGTTGTACTTTATCTGCGTTAGTTTGCCTTCCGAATCATCTTTAGCATCAGCCGCCACTGATAGTGTAAAGCAGTGAGATTTAACTGTAAGGCGGGTGACGCTATAAACAGACAGCTGTAAGGCGCGCGGATCCCGTCCTTTTATTACCACAGCCTGGACCTCCCACCTGGGACAACCAAGCAACAGGTGCAATGTTTGCCCATAACTTGCATCTTTTTGAAGACAAGCGCTTCCCTTTGTCTGCCTCGGGCTGGTGGTAGTTTTTTGGATTAAAAAGGAGGAAACGAGGTGCGCGCCCTGCCGTTTTAAAAAGAAACGGTTAAGACAATCTGAGCAATCTTGGCTAGAGTGAAGGAAAATTGTGTCCACACAAGAAATTTTCTTATAAAACTCTCGTAGATTTTAAATAATTCATTTCAAGGTTTTGTGTTACGTGTTGATAATAATGAGACGAAGGTGCGAGCGTTACGCTTTAAGTCACCAATGTTTTGCTTATAAGAAAGAATCGTTAGTGGAACCACTCAAACCAATTTGTTGCACCCGAATTCTTTAAAATAATGAAAATAATCAGCAGATAATAAGGTTTTTAACCACTTTAAGTGATTACACTTTAAAAGTATGTTAATACCATCTATTCATTCCTCTCACATTCATTAATAATTTTAGGCTTTAATGCAGTAATGACCATTAGTGTAGGCGCTTATCTGTCATATTACAAATAATTCTGGACAGTACGACGAAATCAATAATAACGGTAATTGTAATAGCAATAATAATAATAATAATAATAATAATAATAATAATATACCATTATAGAAATAAAATATACATTTATTGAAAAGAGGTGGTGGCGGTGATGAAAGATATTCCACAAGACGGCATTTAATTATAATAAGAAAAAATAAAATGTATGCGAATTTAATGTAAGTCCCACCACAAATTTGAAAATCAATGTCATAAAACAAGAGTTAAGCACATTGTTATACGGCGTCCACTCATAAAACGACCAGAACACAGAATTTATAAGCGGATTATTGTTACGTCTTGGAGCACGTAGAACAAAATTCATCAATCGTGCTTAGCGTTGCCAACTCTGCGGATTTATCCGTAGATCTACGTTTTCTTTTTGTCCTCATCCTCGGATATACGTATTTTAAAACTGAATCTACCGCCACGGGTGACCGAGGTCATTAAGGCGCAGACTCGTGAGCGGGAAGTCTGCGGTTCGAATCCCGCCAAGACCATCCTTCCTAAATGAACTTTTTCTCGGTTTTTCTCAGTCCTCATAAATGGCAAATGCCGGGGAGGTACCCTAAACATAGGCCTGGAACGCTTACTTCCTTAAAAATATATTATTTTCACAATTTATCATTTCATACCACGTATTTCTTAAACTCAAAATCGCTGGTTCGATCCCGGGCAGGACCAATGAATTTTTTCGGGTGTAAAAATCCTAAGTATGGCTTCCTTCGGAAGGGAAGTAAAGCCGTGGGGTCCCGTGTCGTACATTTACGGCACGAAAAAGAACCTCAAGCCTGAAAGAGAGGCCTGTGAGCAAAATTTGTCAGCCATTTCACGTCCTGCAATTTGAATGGGATGCTGATGACCTGAGATGTTCAAGAGCTTCCATAAATAAACAAAACAAAACAAAAAAACATTATCGGTGTCCACCGCCTGTAGTACCTCTGTAGTAAAAACGGGCATTAAACACTAATAAAAATAGTCTAATTAAAGTTTTGTTTAGCTTTAGGATTGGACTGAGTAAACTGAAAGCTATATCTTCATTTTCCTTCACGGATTAGGTCTGTTCCGATCTCATATTTTTGTTTCTATCTATTTTTTTACTGTCTTCCAATTGATCTTTTTAGTTTCAGGTTATATGTCAGCACATTTTTATAACTCCCTTTCTTGTCTGTTCGGGTGGAATTTTGTAATTAATTTTTCATGCACTTGTAAATGAGACACAGACTTAAAATTTTGCATATTGGTCATAAATGGATGACAATACAATATAATACGGTAATTATCACGATTCAATGGTTTCAAATTTCAAAAATATGGTTTCGCAGTTTTGAACGTAGACCAAGGCAATGTCAAACACAAAGTTTTACAAAACGTAAGATTGAATAGTAAGAACTCATTTCTGTAGTTTCGTTAATAACGCATAAAATATAAAATTTATAATAATGTTTATTAAAAAATAAGAACAGTTGCTGTATTATATTTATCAATACAATAAATAAATTATAGTGTATCTTGATTTATATTTATTTTCAACGTTTTATTTGAATATAAAACGATTAGAATTCTTTTTGTTAAATTTTGATAACCATACAGTTGCCATAGCAACTATTCAAATAAGCAGAGCGATGAACGCGCAAATTCCAAGAAACGCATGACTCAAGCGCGATCAACTGAGACGATAGAAAAACGTTCTTCTCGACTCGCTAATATTTTGATAACAATACAGTCGCCATGGCAACTTTTCAAATAAAAACACCAAATTTAAATCCTCACAATTAAATCCTTACATGATTTCTATTATATAAATTCAATTGCGCTAGCGTGTATTAACAATGTGTTAATAATTTCAACTTTGTAAATAAATAGTGAATGAGTATTATATTCAATATAATATAACGAGTTACATATATTATCAAAGGCTTTGACTTCTATATTGAGGATCTGGTACAAATGTATTTAATACTGAAATAAAAAATTTCAAAATTAACTTTGTTTTTCTATTTTGTTTTTAATTAAAAAAAGCAATAGTTAATCAACTATTTCGATATATTAATGGAGTAAATAAAACAACTTTCTATTTTAGATGTGATCAAGAGAAAACAAAATGAACTAAATGTAAAAGATGCTCAATTTTTGTCATTGTTTAATCGAGATGTCTAATACTGATTGCAAAATTACGTGCACACAAGACTAAAAAGCAGATAATAATTTAAATAATTTTTTTTAAATCACGCTTTTATTTTCTTAACAGAATAAAAGTTTGATACTTATTCAAAAAATAGAAAATTCAACACTAAATATAAAATAATTCATCCTAGCCAAATGCAGATTTATAACCCCATGCAAATTCATAATCTCATAAACTTTTTTTAGAAAAATTGTTGCAAACGAACAACGTGGGGTGTATGCAAATAGATAAAATTAATAACTGTTAAGGGTATTTATAGTTTAAATTAATCACACAAAAGGTTCAGACAAACTAGTAATGCAACAAAATTTTATTGCATGCGTCCCACGTTTTTCGTTTGGAAGAATTTTTCTAAAAAAGTTTATGTTTGATATTCTATTTTCTGCCATTTCTTTTAAGTGTTTTTTTTCCCTCGTTCTTGTCTATAGTTCTCAATTGTATAGGGAATTCTTCTCTTATATTCTCATTGCTTATATGATCTTCTTTTAGACAACCTTTGACAGATAGTCAAAAGCGCATTTCCGCTGCTTGTATGTTATTCTTTTCCTTTTGTTTTAAAGTCTAGGCCTCATTTCTATAAAGAAAAATAACTGGTAAAAAAATGGCAATGTAGAATCATAAATGTGTGTCTTTTTTAACTTTGATTTTCAAAGTATTTCTAATTGAATCATGGGAAAATATACTGGCTGAATGTAAATGTGAAGTACGAAGAAAAATAAGACACCCTGACATTGAAGAAAAAGTTTTGAAATTCGTACATGAAAGAAGGAAGAACGGACAACCTGTGACTAGTGACACCATAAGAAATAACTTTTTCTTGTTTGACTTACACCACTTGTCATAGCAACAGAACGAGTGATGGATTTTGTCCTACGTGCTGCAAGATGTAACGACAGTCCACTTATAAATTTTATGTTCTGATCGTTTTGTGAAGCGGACGGGCTTATTTCTAAGACGACATATAACAATTTGCCTAATTTTTTTCTATGCTTTTAAATTTCAAATTTGGGGTGCGCATAGCCCATTAAATTTATGTAAATATGGTCTTTCTAGTTGTTCCACTCACAGCTTCGAACTTTTGTATTTTTATCTTGATCTTTTTCAAATGCGACGTCACAACCTAAATATTGAAAGTGTGAAACTTGCTGTGTTATTTTTTCTTCTACACACTTTTTATTTTGATTGTGCAATTACCTCAGAAGCCTTACTTTTGTTTTAGTCTTAGAAATTATCACATTGCATTCTTTACTTATTTTATTTAGTTGATATATTGCTTATTGCAGTCTGTCTTCCTTGTCAAAAATTACTACTATATTATCTACAAATAGCAAAATATTTACTGATCTATTCTGTTCTTTTACGTGCACCCATTTTCAATTCTTTAAGAATGTCGTCTCAAATATTATTTAATGTATATTAAATAATATATATTACATTTTATAAATGAAAATAGATGTAAAGGGAGCTAAATAGTGAAAGTGAACTATATTCCACCAGTTCAAACACTGCTTTATTCTACGATTTGGGCTCATCTCATTTTTCTATACAAAAGTTTTATTTACAAACGCAATTTTCACAAGGATTGTTAGCTTATTAATCCTGTTGCCTAACAAAGAGTGGGGTGGGGTTTCGAGTCAGAAGTGCATGAATGCTTCCGCATCCTCGTTGTTGCTTCCAATCGCCGTCTTCTCAACTCTTTTTTCAACGGTTCAAACACATGGTAAACTGAGGGCAATAAGCCTGGACTATAGGGAAGGTGTTTTAATGCTGCTCAGTGGATTTCATCGTGCCTTTTCCATTTTCGAAGCAGCGAGCTTTGCTTTGGAGCAGAACCTTTCGAATCGGTTGTTGGTCTTTTGAACCGATTCGTACTTTTTGCCTCAACCAGAAGTTGACGGCATTACTCTGTATTGACTGTTCTACGTTAATGAAGAAAATCGATGAAAAAAATGCCTCCGGAGTCGCAGAAAACTTTCAAGTGAGCCTTCTCAGCTGACAGGTTGTGTTTTGCATTTCCAAGAGCGGATTCTCTTCCACTCCATGCTCGCCTACTTCGACTCAGAGGTAACGATCTTTCATACAATGCAGAAACATTTCTCCTTGATCCCAATATTGAGCCAAAAACATCTGACACACCCCAGACTTTTGATCCTGAGTGGGAATTCGAAGAACTCACCTTGTCGAGACTTTTCGGTAATTCAAAACATCTGAAATGATAGTCTGAGCCCTTTCATAACTTTTCCTAACCTCAGAAGCAGTTTCAGTAATCGTCAAACATCAGTCACAAGTGATAAGGTTTTGAACGGCTCAAACATTTCCCTTATGCTGTTGACTTTTATTTTCTACACTTTCTCGTACTTAACTGAACTTTTTGTGTCACTCATACACAAATGTTTTAGACATCCTCTTATCCCCAAACTGTGCCCTTAATATTTCAACATTTCAGCCAGTTTAACCAATTTCGCGTTAATCATAATACTTTGCGCTATCGAGAGTGTACCTCTTGCTCGGACATGATGCTATTGACAAGCGAAAAGGCTGTGCGAGACGAACCAGTTACCTCCTCCCTAGTCCTGAAATCACCATGCAGAACATCTCAAACGGCTGTCTCACTCGAGCTATTTACAAGAGATAAAATTAAAAGACTGTTTATATGTGAGTCAACTTCGTTGCTTGAAGTATTGCCCTGATGAAAATCACACCTCACCTCAACTTTTAGCGATGTTTCTCCGTGATTGTACTTCATAATTTTGAAATTAAATTTGCATAATTGCTTACTGTCTTGAAATAATCAACTATTTCATCCCATAATATATACAGTTTGATTTTGTCAGACGAAGATGGCACTCTGAATTTCTTAGGGAGTGGGTACTCTTAACGTTTCCATTCCTAATTTTGCATTTGGGTTCCAGGATCCCATAACTCATGATGCACAGTCACACATCGGTCATGGATTATTGTGTTATTGCTTAGCAACCGGCAAACACGGATTCTATATTGGGAAGTTTTATGGATTTGGTTTTTGCAGAAATTTGCAGTAATTCGCTCTGAATTTTGGCGAGAACGGAGTCATTTATTTACGTTCTATAATTTTAGACGCAAGAAAACTAAAAAAAACTTTTTTTTTCCTTATGTTCTTTTATAAATAGTCAAAGTTTGGATATCCCTGTAAGTCTTGCACCATTTGTCGCAGCCAAAGAGAAATCTGCGGATGACATTGATGTGGCGTGAACTGAAGACCCTCTTAACCCGTTTGCAGTTCGTCACTCTCAAGAGTTAGTTCATAACAGAGTAAACTGAGAGACGACAAAACATTTTACTTCGAGTCTGTTATTCCCTTTAATAAAAGCGAAAAAATGCAGCACTTTGCCCGCCTCTCCCAGAATGAAGCTACTATAAAAGAAAAGTGTGTAAACACTTGTTTGTGTTAGCAATTCCGTTCTGTAAATGGGCAAGGTAGCCGGCATTCGGAAACACTTTACGAGTTGTATTTCAAAGAATATAAGACAATTTCCAAAGATGTTCAGTAGTACAAAGTTCATAGCTATGTTCCTCATGGCAAGATTTTTGAAAGGATTGAAAGGCAATAGAAGCCATCGTAAATTCAGAAGACTGCCAAGATTATTTTTAAAAATTTGTGAGTTGATTAATTAGTTATTAATTTGTTCTGTAAATGACTGGAAGGGAATATTCAGTCTGCCTTCAAAACGTCATTCAAACTTGAAACTATATCGGCTTGACTTCGTGAAGAGCATTTATAAAAGTGACATAACGAAGCTTCCAGAAATAACCAAGGTAGGAAAACAATTACACCTAAGGGTAATTAACAATTTGTCACAAGTAATATCACGATAGGGTCTGACATTATCGATAAATTGACGAACGTAGTGGGTCAATTCATCTGAAAATCTGATCCTCGAGAGATATTTATTAGGACTATTTCAGCAATAAAACAGGAATGTAAATATAATTCCTCTAAACTTGGCTTACATTCTTGTAATAATTGTATATTTGTACTTAACATATTCAAGCAAGCTTGGGACAGAGAATGCCGATTTCAGTATTGCCAATAGAGAAGAGCAAAATACGGGTTTAGGAATAATTCACGAATGGAATATAAATAAAAGTGATATATATTTGAAATTTGCGTACAGAATATTAACAATTGTTTTACTTATGAATATCTATTCTATTCAGAAACTGCGATACTGAAATGGACAAAAATCGACTATTACAATCGCTACCGTTCTATTTTCTAATACCAACTGAGGAAAAAATAAAGAAAAAAAAAAGATAGCATGCATTGCCACTATTTTTCTTTTTCTGTGGTTTAGAACTCCTAATGATAAGATCAATTTGCACATTTGACGCATCACCAAAACGCTTTGAAGAACTCTCCATTTTGTCTTATGATTGTCGATTCTCCATGCTTTTGTTGCTAGCAACAGCTCCCGACTGCCTCTAGCAAAAGTGGTCGGCGATGCGTGTTCAGGAATGATATAATGGAGGTATAGCATTGGCTATACCGACCACAAGACAAATGCACGTCGCGTGATAAAACGCATTTGATAATTTTTTTCGATAATTTGACTGCGAAATCTGTCTGTGATTGGTCAAAATTAAAATTTTTGTTTCGTTTCATTAGTCGATTATAAGATTACGTCACGTGAGTGAAATAGTTAGAATAAAGCACAAAAATAGTTTATTCTTTTTTTTCAACATAGTCGTTATCGACATTAATGCAATTTGTTGTATTGTGTTCCATAGTGTATATTCCATAATGGAATGCGGATTCCTCCAGGCCTACAAAATACTCCCCAAATAATGCTATAAGAGAAATATTAAAGGGAAGAGGGATCAAAAATCATATTTTTGCTATTTGTACCTTTTAATATTTGGAATTGTCTATTATTTTGATATGATTTTCATTAATGTTCCTTCCTTATAAGTATTTTAGTAAAATTTTAATTGTGTCACCACAGAAACTTTTTTTGGGGTTTATTTCGCGGGCACTTGTGCAGTTAAAATCCTATATCTCAGAAACTATTTGCTCTAGAAGGCATTTTAGTCTTAAATGACAGAAAAAGTTACAGTTCATAAATTGGCAGTGTTTGTATACATGACATTATCCTTATTATTATTATTATTATTATTATTATTATTATTATTATTATTATTATTATTATTATACAATGTTTGAGGGTTTTAGTGGTGTTTCCCGTAAAAAGTTAATTTTTCGGAAAAAGCATTTTTGGGCTGAAATTATTAAAAAAACTACTTTTTTTGCATAAGTTTCGTATTTTTAGGATCTGTATAAGCAATCAATTAGAAACTTTTACCATTTATTCATGATATTATTGTGATAATGTGAAACTATTATGTTAGTGCTAGGACAAAATGTGACAAAGTTAAAAAAAAATTAAACACAATAAAATGTAGAAAAAAATTAAAAAGCAAACAATTGAAAATCACTTATTATTTGTTTCAGATTTCAATCGGTGTATCTGTATGCTGTAAAACTTTCATTTTATTAGTTTTAATAGTCCTTGATAAAATTGGAGCTGAAATTGGTAAATTTTAACATTACAAGGAGAGGCCTTTCATGCTCCCCTTAAATTTGTCATATTTTGGAATAGATAGGGGTCCGGTGGAGCAGAACTGGGAAATATGGCAGATGTGGCAGTAAATCATAGCCCAGTTCAATGATTTTCGCAATTGAATCGATAAGTGTATGATTGAAGCATTTGTCGATCTTTTCTGGCATATCTTTAATTGGTACAAAGGACATTCAAAAAGTTTTGCAACCAGCTGGTTCTTTGTTGGACAATAATGTCCACAAAAATGTTTCTAACTCAGCTGGCAAAAATGGACCTTAAACTATCAAAATATACACAAATACAAGTTTAAACTTGCATAGTCACTGTCGTATAGTCTGTCGAGTTCAGTTTTTTGTCAATAGCTGTTGAAAAAATAATGAATATTTATATAGAAAACTTCAGAATCTACTATAAGCTAGGTGAAAGAGGGGGTAAAATGCACGAGGACTTGGTAGCTGTTCATTTGATACGATTGCAACATAGATTCGATCATTTGAAGAAGGGGAGAGACTTTGAAAGACAACCCTTGCTATGGCCGGCATCGGGAAGCTGTGAACGAGAGAACAAAATTATTCTTGAACTTCCAGACCTCTTCCCAAAAATTATTGGGATTGTCTCTGATGAACATTTTGAGCGTTTTCATCAACAATGTTCTACTTTGGAAGAGAGTTATCAAATCAAATGGGGTCCAAATATGCTGGACGATGAAGAGAGACATCCCGAAGGCAATATATGGCCGAAAATCATCATATAATTAACATATGTACCATAAAATTTGGCATGTGTTTTTCGTTTAGTGTTTGGTAATTATTCTTTTAAACTTCAAAGTGTGTCAAAAAATCTGCCTCAATGGGAAAAAATCTAACGCTATATTTGAACTCAGCGTATAAAAGATACGAGGGTAGGTTCATAAGTTTCCGGCCTAACCATTTCCTAGCTATGATAAAGACAAAACTACCTTTAACTTTTCAATATAGTTACCCTTTATTGCAATGCACTTCTCACATTTTTGAATTAACATTTAATCCTCCCCCCAAAATGGTCAGAAGTCTTGTGTGCAAAATGGACATAAACAGCATCCATACTTTTTTGTCACACTTAAATTTCCTTTCTTGAACATTGTTCTTAGTTTTGAGAAGAGGAAGAGAGCTATCTATATTTGGCCTATAGAGTGGATGGTCGATCTTCCTGAAGTCACATTTCTTCGCAGCTTCCTTTGCAACAAGAGCTGTGTGCACAGGCACGTCGTCGTGAAGAAGGCGCACACCACCACTCAGCTTTCCTCGCCTTTTCTCTTTGATGGAAGCAAGTAGTTTGTGCAGTAGGCCAGCTTAGTACTCCCCATTTACTGTGATGTTCCTCTCCTTGAAGTCAACGAAGAGTATTCCTTCACAGTGCCAAAAGATTGTGGCCACGATCTTCTTGATTGACTGAGTGACCTTGGCCTTTAGAGGCGGTACTTCGCCAGGTTTACGCCACTCCATTGATTCGATCTCTTTTGTACAAGGGATCATAGTAGACGTTTATAGTTTCATCTCCTGTAATAATGGTTTGCAGAACTTCTCTCTCGTTGCCACGACAGAGTTCCAAAAATGCCTGACAACAGATGACTTTTTGCTACTTTTGGACTGAAGAAGGAAGTCTAGGCATCCATCTTGCACTAACCTTATTCATGTTTAAATGCTCATGAATAATTCGAAGGACTGTTGTTTTAGAAAGACCCAACCTTGCTGCTATTTCTGTAACTTTGAGCCGGCGGTCTTCCATAATTTCTCCTTCCACAAGAGCGATGTTTTCATAAGTGAGCGTCTCCAAGGGCCAACCTGCACTTCGTTTTCAATGCTTTCTCGACCCATTCGAAAAAGTTTGGTCCATTCTTTTACGGCAGAATATGAGGGGGGTGCTTCCCCATATACACGGTCGAATCGCAGTTTAATTTCATTTGGAGTAAGTCCTTCTTTTGTGAAGAACTTAATAACAGTTCGAAACTCCATTTTGAACATATCTCAATCTTCTACACATAGCCTTCTTTATGTAACTATATCTGAACAAATGAGCACAGCGGAGCGGAGTTAAAGCTGCAATTATTTACTTAACAGGTAAGGGTTTTGTAAAGGCAAATACCCTTAGCGGCAAGGCGGGAAACTTATGGACGTACTCTGGTACATCGATTAGGCTAATTTAATTTAATTCTTGTGAAAGAAACGAAGGTTTAACTTTTGTAGACCAGTGTTATTTGTAGTCGAAATATATTAAAATATTTTAAATTTAGCTATTAGTATTTTTTTTAATTTTTCTCATTAACAAAAAAGAAATAATATATATTGGCTCTTGAAAATGAAAATCTCATATTAATGTTAAATAAAAATTAAAAAAGAAACATTTATTATGTTGAGTATATATATATATATTGTAAATTTTATATAAATTATGGACATTTAGTAAATGTATTACTGCATCTATTTAGCTATCTATTTTCTGTATTTTTTTCATTTTCTGTAAAATTAGTCCTTTAGTCTTTTCCAGTTACTAGTCTAAATGGTGAAACAAAAACATATAATAATAGAAAATTAAACAGAGAAATATTTTAACACATAAAAACACCAAAATGCTGAATACAAGATAAATTAATAATTGCAAAGTTTCCAAACAAAAAGGACATTTGGTAGCCTATTGCTTTAAAAAAGGGAATGAAATCAGAATATTATCTCCTAAGTTTCGTTGGTAATAGCAGTCAGTTAGTTTTAATTTTTAAAATGTCTTTTTTCTCTCTCTTTATTTTGGCGATGATTATCCTTACATAAAACTTCTGCATATTACAGTGCTCGTCTAGAGCCCTCTATTTCCAATATTACTTTTTTCTCCAAACGGGCTCACACACCCACTGAGCACGGGTCATCTGAAAACGACGCGGTGACACTGAGATGGATTTTGTTGTCAACACAATGGATGCTTTATTTGATGGGATGCAGTGGTCCAAGCGAAAACTCGCTCGATAGAATGGCCATATTTTATTGCTGAACTTTCGACATTACTTCTTACGTTCTGCAAAAGAGTAGTGAATAACTCAGAATATTATATGTACCTACTCGTCAAATCCGAAAGAACCACACAAACTACATTTTGTTTTGCTGTTTGCTTCAATATTTCATGCGGGCTTCCAAAGGTATCAAGAGAAATGGTCTCAGGCTTGTATATTTGTCGTGTGCTGATAGGGAAAATACCAAAATATTTACCCTATTGGGATCAAACATGAACTTTTAATCGGTTATTGGCTGCGATCTCTGAGACACAGCAAAAACACAATTACAATCCTATAAACAGCAATTTGATTCCATCTGAAAGTTGTAGTTAAGAGTTGTGTTGATGAAAAAAATCATGAAAAATCACAAACTTTTCTAATTCTTTATTTAGTTACCCCAATTGTTCCTATAAATGTATCTGTAATGACAAATTTATGCTGTGATTCTCTATAGCTGTTATCAAAATGTCTGCAAAGTGGGCGTTACAGCACTTCCTAGCAATATTTTCTATTTTTCTGTGTTCAAATTTTCCACTTATATTTAGAGCTTTGGATCATAAGATTTATTGAATTGTATTTTACGTCCATTTTGACACTGATGATATAAACTTAAAAGGATTTTTTTTTTAAAAATTGAAGAAGACCTTCCAGGCCTAAGTTTTAGGGTCTCCCTGGCGTTTGTCTTTTATGAGGGCTGAGTAAAATCTATAAAAATCTCAGTCAGGCAGGGCGGTTCTTGTGGGAATGCATTCCCAAATCTTCGCTCACGAGTCTGCGCCTTAGCGACCTCGGGCAGTCGTGACGATATATTATAAGATTAAACATTAGATGTCTTGCCAGCCATCTGTTGGTAATTATAAGTAATTATAAAACAAAGCAATGTCGTGTTTGTTGTTTTCACCATTGTTTTTGTTTGTGCTCTACTGAAATATTGTGGGTTATATTTGCAGTTAACTATATTATTTTCTGTGAAACCAAATGAAAAGTGGTAGAATAACATTTATACATTTTTTATTATTGTTTAACGCCCCTTTTTACAACTTGAGGCACCATAGGCGGTGGACACTGATGATACATGAGATAAAATGATATATTATGAAAGAATTTTTTTTTAAGGAAGGAAACGTTCCGGTCCTAAGTTTAGGGTACCTCCCCGGCATTTGCCAGTTATGAAGACTGAGGAAAACCTGAAAAAACCTCATTCAGGGAGAACGGTCTTGGCGGGATTCGAACCCTAAACCTCCCGCTCACAAGTCCGCCCCTTAAAGACCTCGGTCACCCGTGGCGATTTTATAAATTCTGAAAAGATAGTGACTTTTAATAGAGATTTTTGTGTTGTACAGTGCATAGGCCTAGGCCCAATTATTGAGTCATTTTCAGCTATTTAGAAATTTGCTTCCATATGTATGTTAATTTATTAAAGTGTTACAAATTATTTTTTGTACTGAAGGCAATTATTCCTCTCTACGTTAAGACTAGGAAATAAAACTTTGAAAGGCGTGTTGAAGGAAAAAACCGAAAATCTTTTCACAATTTGATTTGGTCCAAGTGTCCAAAGGCTGCATTTGCTAATAAACAGTGAATTGAATTGGCCGTTGAGAGAGCAGTGGTCCAGTATAATTCAAGAGTATATAACTGTCGGAGAACAACAGAAAGAAAGTGGTCTGTCTCCAGGTAACAATATCTTGAACAAAGTTAGGTAAGGAGATGAAAGAAGAGCCAGACAATATATCAAGTAGAACTCAGACAAATGCAAAAAATACAACTGAAATGACGGAAGAATTGAAGAAGTTTCTACATACACATGGAAAATTTTAGAAGACCAGGAGTTCTAAACATTTCATAAAAGTGTTCTCAAACGTTGAGCCCAGTTTTCTCGTTAATGAATATTTACTGTATTTGTGAACTTCATTTTTGAGTAATTTTGAAACCATTGGACATAGAGAGCTAAAATGCTCAACATGTATTTATCAATATTTTTTCTTTCATTTGACATATAATTTATGTATCTGACAAATAGAAGATTCTGAATCAATGATTTTTTTTTTCTAATTATACATTATTTTAACTAGAAATAATTGAAATTATATATACAAGGGTAGGTCCACAAGTTTCCCGCCACGCTGATAAGAATTGTCGTCTTCACAAAATCCTTATTTGGTATCATACCTTATCTGTTAAGTAAATAATGACAGCTGTAACTTCCGCTCCGCTATGTTCAGATATAGTTACACAAAAAGGCTATGTGTAGAACATTGTGACATGTTTAAAATGGAGTATCGAGCTGTCATTAAGTTCTTCACAAAAGAAAGACTAACTCCAAGTGAAATTAACCAGCGATTGGACGGTGTATATGGGGAAGCATCCCCCTCATATTCTACCGTAAATTAACGGGTCAAACTTTTTCGAATGGGTCCAGAAAGCGTTGAAGACGAAGAGCGTGCAGATAGGCCCTTGGAGGTGTTCACTCTTGAAAACATCGCTCTTGTGGAAGGAGAAATTACAAGACCGACCGGCGGCTCAAAGTTACAGAAATAGAAGCATGGTTGGGTCTTTCTAAAACAACACAAATTTATGAACATTTAAACATGAATAAGGTTAGGTTAGTGCAAAACATCTTTCTTCAGCGACAACGACAGAGAAGTTCTGCAAACCATTGTTACAGGAGATGAAACTATGGTCCTCTACTATGATACCTTGTCCAAAAGAGAATCAACGTAGTGGCGTAACCTGGCGAAACACCGTCTCTAAAGGCCAAGGCCACTCAGTCAACCAAGAAAATCATGGCCACAATCTTTTAGGACTGTGAAGGAATACTGTCCATTTACTTCAAGGAGAGGAACACCACAGTAAATGGCGAGTACTATGCTGGCCTACTGCACAGATTACGAGCTTCCGTCAAAAAGAGGCGAGGAAAGCTCAGTGATGATACGGGCCTTCTTCACGACAACGCGCCTGTGCACACAACTCTTGTTGCAAAGGAAACTGTGAAGAAATGAGGAGAACGATCATCCATCCTACAGCCTAGACATAGCTTTCTTCTTAAAACTCAAGAAGGACCTTCGAGGAAGAAAATTTAAGTGTGACGAAGAAGTGATAGATGCTGTTTATGCCTATTTTGCAGACAAGACTTCTTACTATTGGGGGGGGGGGAGGTTAAATATTAATTCAAACATATGAGAGGTGTATTGCAATAAAGGGTAAATATATTCAAAAGTGAAATATAGTTTTTCTCTTTATCATACCTAGAAAATGGTTAGGCCGGAAACTTATCGACCTACGCTGGTATATAATGAAATGAAATGAAAGAGACCATTATGTCCCGTAAAGGGCTAGGATCTTCTGCTAGAGGGAAAAGCTGATTTTTTGACTCACGCTTTGAGCTATTCCACGTGAGTTAGGAAAAAAAGTTATACTGCTTTAAAGTTTCTTGCCCTTTTTGAGTCCTTGCCCCTTCTCACCCCACTCATTTCCATTGCGGGCGATGCTTGACAAGAGATGCTGCTTGAATGTGTCTGACCATATTCTTCTCGTTCGTCCTGAAGTCCTCTAGGGGTCCCACATGGTGGTTAATTGCGCCCAACTGTCCTGCTATTGCCTCGCCACGTGCCCGCCCCCTTTGCATTTTATAACTGCAGCTCTGTTCATGATGCTTTCTGATTCTGTGATTTGCTGCAGTTTAGTGTTGATCTTATCTCTCAGTCTTATACCTAGGATCTACCTCTTTATTTTCCGTCGACATAGAGAACTACAAATATCTGATGATACCAAGTTTATTTTAAAAAAGACCACTCTATCCTTCATATGTTTAGAGTTATTCAAACGTTTGTATATAATAAATTTTGTTATTATGTTATTTGTTTGTAACATATACCCATTTTTAATAACAATTATTAATGTATTGTGGATGATGTGAGGATATTTAGTAAATGCTCTGAAAGTTTCACAAATCAAAACACAAAATGTGGAAAATAGAAAATTGACCAGTCTGTCCCCTTAACTGAAGATGCTTTTATCTCATTTTGATTTATTCTTATTTTAAGTTTACAGAAATTCATCTTCATGCAATGTCACACTGCTACAGTGACACTAGAGTGAAAAGTTAGAGTTGGGCAGCGATTAGTGACGGGTGCTGGAGTACATTAAGAAAAAAACAATGAAACAAGTGAGTGATATGCTTCCAGATACTTTAGATAATACAAGGGCTAGTCAATAAAGACGAAGTACACTAGACAGGGTCAAGATTAGTAGGTTTTGTCCGAAGTGATTCGAGTCGCACTTGATCCGAGAAACCGCGCGGGAGAAAGCCGGTAGGGCGCGAAGTGAACACAGACATTCTAGATGCTTGATTTCCTTCAATGCAGCGCGAGCTCATACAGTTCTGTCCAATGCTTAGTACAGGTTGAAATGTAGGCAAACAGATCACTTGTTTGCGCGGGCTCTTTGTTGCTGGGCGTTGCTTTGTACTGTTTGAAAGACATGTTTGCTTGTGTAACACTTACTCTATAAAAACAAATATTTATGTATGAATATTTACTTCAAAGCAAATTCATGCTGAAAAATGCGTAGACAATTTATAGACAGATTCTCTGACATTCGACCTCCAAATAGAGATGCCTACAGCTAGCAACATTATCAATAGATTTACAGAAACAGCATCCCTGAATTCTAAAGTTCTTAGGCCTAGACGTAGGGTTGTAACACAAAAAGGGTGGATGGTATGAACGTTCGCCAAATAAGTGCGTTTCTATAATTTGGTTTTACAGAACATTCATGATGGTATTGTTGCTCCACATTTAATCATTTTCTCCGATGAAGCATGCTTTCATTTAAGTGGTTATTTATATTCACAGAACAATAGATTACAGAGCTCAGAAAATCCACGAGTTGTTCACGAAATTTCTCTGCATGATGAAAAGAATGGTGTGTGGTGTACCGTAACAGCAAATCGAATAATAGAATCTATATTTTTTAAGATACCGTAAATTAGGGATGATGTACTATACGCAAATACTCGCTCTGTTTTGAACAATTAACTGATCGTTAGAGACAATATTACAAATTCTCAACAAGATTGTGTCACAACCCATACTGTCTATGATTTTTAGCAGGCTATAAGGGAGGTTTTTGTAGACAGAATTATTTTTAAAGGTTATGGCCCGCATATATCCTAGATCTTACAGCGTGAAATTATTATTAATGGGGAGTCGTAAAAATAGAGTATATAGAAATGTAGATGAACTGAAAGACAATTCAAGAACAGAAATTAGAACGATTATACATTAAGCACTTTTGCAAATTTCATCTAATAATGTCGGGAATATGTGACACTTTGAGCAACTAATGCAACATATTTATATATTTAAAATACATGAGAAAACAGCATAGCAAAACAGATTTAGATGTTCCAACCTACCGGCTTTCTCGGCACTCTATATACTTGGTGAGCGCAAGCTTGACGCAACCGCGGCACCGGCCAGCAGCGCTATGTCGGCGGAGGCAGGGAGTATATCCCCCCCCTTCGGTGTAAGTTGAAATATTTCTCAAGTAGCACGTGTTTGCTAGGCGACGCAATACAGTGTATTGAGTGAAATGGGGCATTACAAGTATTCTATTCCCCAAAGAGTATTAATGTAGATATGATTCATACGTGCGTACAGAATCAGCGCATCCTGTAAGGAAATTAGTTCAAGAGTAATTTCCTGGTCTCTGGCAGCCATAAAATAGAAAGTGTACAAAACAAATTGACACAATTTAGGTGAGTTTAAAACTAACATTCGTCAAGAAATTGCTGCCATTTCTCAGAGGGAACTGCAGAGTGTAATGAGCAATTTCTTAAGCAGGTGTCAGAAATGCTTGAACAACGAACGGAGGCAGTTCCAGCATATCCTTGCTTATTATACTTTTCTTTGTAAGTGTTTGTGTTATGTATGTTAGAAATAACTTACGCAACAAAGCGTTCTTTTTTTCTATCTAGCTTTTTTTTTGTCACCCGCACCGCCAACACAGCATCCAGCCTCGCCGGCCGGCCGCACACCACAAAACCGGTTGCGTGGTGGATCGCTCACTCCACAGATTCCTCTCTCTATCAAAATATTTGTGGCTTTGTTATCGAATGTAGCAGTGTAAGCAAGACTTAGTAGACATTGCCGTTTCATTGGAAACTTACAGCTGCTGATGGGAATGCCCGAGTCCCTGCGCAAATTTATTCCTGCTTTTAGTGAGTTGAAGATTGTTTGTTGGATTGTCCTCATCAAAAGTAATTGCGCCTGGGTTGCAGAGAGCCCCAGGAAACTAGAAAACTTCACTCCCTATTATTCTCGAATCAATAAGCGTTGTAGAAAAAGCAATTCTGGATATACTTGTGTTGGCAAAAACAAGTAGAGAAGTTTCTAGTTAATAGCAAACTCATTGAAAAGTAGTTCAGGCTTTCAACGTTCATATGCCTGGCCAAAAACTTTCTGATATAATTTTTTGTTGTTAAAATGGTCCTAATAAGTTTCGTTTATAGTTCTATTATTTTAGAGATAGAAACAAATTCTGATGTATTTTCACTTGTGTCCTATAGATATGGGATCAGAGGATCATACTTTTTTGTATTGTTTTTAACCCCTTTATGTTTTATAAAAAAAAGATTTTTAATTCAAAATATATTATTTTTTATTTTGTTTCTATTTGTTATGAATATTGATTTTTTTAAACTTTTTTGTTTGCATACAAATCTCTGATAAAAACGTGTTTGTTGGAAACAGAGTGTAGAACTTTCATAATGCTCGTTAATGGATTGTGTGCAGTTTGGAAAACAAGACATCAGCAAGAGTTGAGCATTACCGCATGGGCTGGAATAATGAGCATCAGGCATTTTATCTCGCCTGATAATTTATTCATTTCTTGTAGCAGGAATAAGTAGTTAGGGCTTCTTTTTCGCTCTATCAATCTAATATCTAGAGCTAGAATTCTTATGTTTGCAAAGGGTGATATATTTCATACATATACAGATATTCTTATAATGAAAACACTCACTAAATATGGTTGCCTCGTTAAAGCATATTTTTTAATATTTGCTTATGAACACGTTTTAGCACGTATGTAGGTCATTTTAATTTCTCAAGGAACAACGATGTTTCATTACACATTTAGCTTTTAATGTAGTGCATTAGGTCACAAATCTGCGTGTCGATCCTGGTGGTCTAGTAGTAACCATACTTGTCTTGTAGGTCCATGGTCGCGTTTTCAATCCCAACCAGGATTGATGGATTTTTTGGGGGTAAAAGTCCTAAGTATGGCTCTCTTCGGGAGGAAAGTCAAGCTATGGATCCCGTGTCGTATATTTACGGCACGTAAAATAACCTAAGCCTGAAAGAAGAGGTTTCTGAGCAAAATCTATCGGCTGTTTCACGCCCTGAATTGAATGGGACGCTGATGACCAATATTTTAAACAGCACCAGCAAATAAACCATATCAACATACCTGCTTGAAATTTTGCAATAAATAAATAAATAAATAAATAAAAATAAAAGGAAAATCCATATCAGATTCTTAAACTTATAAAACAATTATATCATGCAATGTTTCAAAACAATATGGCAGAGATTAGAAACAGGGTTGCATATAAAAACGCTTTCGATATTGATGGACGAAATCACGTCGAGTAAAGGAATATATACAGAGAGTTAATGAACTACACCGAAATAACTTCAGAGAGTGTAGGGGTATCTTAGACAAGTAATTTGAGTTCGGAAATTTGTGACCTGTCTATCGAAATTTCGAAGTTATGACTGTAAATTTTTAACGAACCAGAATTCCACTTGCTACTTAAGATGGCATTCAATAGACTGGAAAGTAGTTCTTTTTTTTTTAAGGTATTTAACGCCCATTTTCACTACTGAACCACCACAGACGGTGGACACTGATAATACATGAGATGAAATGCTAGATTGGGAAAGTTTTTTTTTTTTTTTTTTTTTAAGGAAGGAAACGCTAAGTTTAGGGTACCTCCCCGGCATTTGCCATTTATGTGGATTGAGGAAAAGCTGGAAACCTCCCGCTCACGAGTCCGTGCCTTAACGAACTCGAGCACCCATGCGGTTGATTTTTTAAGGAAGGAAGCGTTGCGGCCTAAGTTTAGGGTACCTCATCTGTCATTTATGAGGACTGAGGAAAACCTGGAAAAAACCCCAGGCAGGGAGGACAGTCCTGACGACAGAACTCCGTTCCAGCTGCACGAAGACACTCCCGCACTGCTTTCCGAGTATCCTCCGCCTTCTCGTAGAGTTGGCCTCGAATCTGTTCCTTAACAGCACTAAAAAGATGGTAGTTGGAGGGTGCTAAGCCGGGACTGTAGGAAGGGTGTGGAAGATTTTCCCACTCAAATGTTCTGATCTTCTCCATTGTGACACGGGCAGTGTGAGGACACGCATTATCCTTTTGCAGAATTATCTTCTTTCCAGGGCGCTTATCGCGCAGTGCACGACTGAGCTTCCAAAGTGTCTGGGCAGCATTTATGGTTAGGTCAGGTTCAAGAAAATCAACCAGAATGCAACCCTATGCATCCCAGAAGACGTTACCCATAACCTTCCCAGCAGAACGCAGTCTTCCCTTTCTTCTTTGATGGCGAATGCAAGTGGTGCCATTTCATGCTCTGGAGTTTTGTTTCAGGCTCGTAATGATGGAACCGCTTTCATCGTCTGTCACAATAGTCGTCAAAAATCGCCTTCATTTTGAAATCTCAGAAAATGGTTTTGGCTGAGGGTTATTCTCTGAAGTTTGTGGTCTTCGGTCAACAAACTTTTAGATAACCTAAGCTTTTATCATTTCTTGCACTGTACTATATCTTATTGCAAAATTTGCAGCGATTTCATCCACAGTGATATGACTGTCTCGTCTAATGAGCTCATCAACTCTTTCCTTGTTGCGTTTCGTGGAGGTAGTTCGCGGGCGACCGCTATGAGGCTCATTTTGGATACTCGTTTTCCCATCTTTGAAATGTTTCACCCATCCCCTAACACTGCTAGCACCCATGCAGACATCTCCATAGGCACGTTGAAGTCTGAGATGAATTTCAGAAGTAGATTTTCCCTTTTAACAAGGAATTCAATGATAATACGCTGTCAAAACGAAACATTGATGTCCGCCATTTTGGAAGTGCTGCCTGTGGTTACGCGATAGAAGCTAATGACGTCACAATATGGTAACATGTGGTGTGAAGTCTGTAGATTACGAACCTGCAGACTCTTTGGTTACATTGTTGGAATTTGAATTTTAACAATGAGTTGCTCACGACTTTCAGTATGACCCTCGTATGTTCATATCTTTAATAATTGGAAATAGAAATGAGGCATTTAGAAATGAAACATTATGGAATGTATAGATTTTTTATTATTACCTGCCCCATTTTATCTGTTGACGCCATTAAATATCGTATCTTTTGAAATAACCCAGAGTGCCAATTGCTTTTTCATTTGCGTGTTCAGTTTTATGTGTTATTTATGGTACGTATTTTCAATGAGGGAAAGCCCCACAAAGCTTCAGCCTAGTGTATGGAATAGAACGGATTATTGCCACCTGAACCGCAGAGGCTGAGCGGCGTGCAGACCTCTCTGTAACACGATCACGTCATAAGCCCCTCGTCCCTAAGAGGTTTGTTAACGGCGAGATATTTCAGTCCTCACGTACTGCCTGGGTAATTATTTGGTTTCCACGCCATGACACTCTACGTGCCACATTTTTCGACATAGGTGGGTGCGAGCCAGGGGTGTTCAGTCCCCGAATGGCACGGAGCCAAAGTGTAATGAAATTTTCATCTACAGTCAGCCTGCGGTCATCACAACACTCTGGTACGCACCCCATGTGTTTTATATCGCAATGCGGTACATTCGGGACTTTTCTGGGAATGCGATGGAAATAGAATTAGGGGTATTACATATTTGAACTGTTGTTAAATAAATGTTTTTGAGTTACATATTGTTTCATTAAAATGTTGGGCAATTTCATTATAAGAAATAACTAAAAATATTGACCTGATTAGCTTTTTGAAACTAACCAATGTTTTTTTGCCTAAAATAATCTTCGTTCAGTTTAATAACATTTTCGGATCTAAGGCTTTGAAAAAAGCACTATGTACTGTTTTCTGCACGGCATGCCTTTTTTTTTGTTTTATTTATGGACGCTGTTTAACATCTCAGGCCATGAGCGTCCCATTTAATTCAGGGCGTGAAACGGCCGACAAATTTTGCTCAGAGGTCTCTTCTTTCAAGCTTGAGGTTTCTTTATCGTGCCGCAAATGTACGACACGGGACCCACGGCTTTACTTCCCCTCCGAAGGAAGCCTTAGATATGATTTTTACGCCCGAAAACATCCATCGATCCTGTCCAGTTTTGAACCCACGATCTTGGGTTTAGAAGGCGGTTACACTACACCACAAGGACCGACAAAGCGTGCCATAATGGTAATTTCCATATCATCATTAAATTTCTTTCTCCAAAGCATTTCTTTAGGTAAGAAAAAATGAAACGGTCTCTAGGCTCTCTAGATACGATGCTCTATCTCTTGGAAGTCACCGCTCTTCCCTGCGGCTCTCACAGCAATAGTCGAATGGACTGGGGCATTTTCATGAAGCAGAACACAATCACGAAAATAATTCCACATGTCCTCTCTTAAGCGAAACTGTTTGACCTGCTAAGCGTAAGAATTAGCACGTTAACCTCCCAATCGATGATGCTGTCACTAACGGTATTTTAGATCGAGCGGTAGCTCAGGTTCTTTTACATGCCGTAAATCTACTACAGGAGACCAACTGCTTTACTTCCCTTCCTAAGGAAGCCATACATAAGATATTTACGCCCTAAAAGTCAACCGACTCTGCCCAGATTTGAACCCGAAACCTTGGGTCTGCAAGGCAACACTAAAAGTTCTCGGCCTGACGCATGAAGATGTCCAAATTGCTATGATGGCTGTGTTAAGTATCGTTCTAAAATGGCGCGCTGTAAAGTTTCACCCGCTTATTGTAACCCCCTGTTTGTGAAGATCGTGTAAACAAACTAATGATGATATTTTCTACAAAATAAACAAAATACGAAATACGGCCTGTGATAAAGTACTCGAATTGAATGATTTAGCCCCAGCAAAAATACAAAGGAAGTTAGATGCCACATTAAAGGATTTTTCCCCTTCGTTTTTGACCGTAAAAAGTGGGCAGTTGAATTTAAGCGGGGTCGTACATGTTGAGTGCTCGGGGTGTCCCAAATATCCTACGACCGATTGTGATAAAAATTCACAATGCCGTACTCAATGATCGGCAATTGAAGACATGCGAGTTGGCCGAAATTGCAAAGATTTTGATGGGCAGCGTTAACATTTTACACGAAGTTTTGGGTATGAGAAAGTTTTCCGTTCGATGGGTGCCGCGTTGTTTAATAAAGGACCAAAAACGCATTCGAATAAACATTTTCAAGAGTGTTAAGACTTTTTAAACGCAATTCCAGTGAGTTTCTCCGATGTTTGTAAATAGTGGATGAAATATGGTTTCATCACTACACGTCAGAGACGAACAATGGGTGACAACAGGTGAATGTGCACCAAAGAAAACAAACGTTTCCATATCCAAGAAAATTATGGCTTCGCATTCTGAGACTTTCAGTAGTGCTCGTAGACCATCTCCAGAAGGGCTGAATCATCACCTGGGAGTATTGCGCTTCACTACTGGACCAACTGAAGTGTACTAATCAAGCTAAACATCTACCTATTGCGAAAAAAAAAATTCTCTTTCATCACGATAATGCGCTTTCACACACATTTGGGATTGTTGCTGCAAAACTGCATTAACTTCGCTTTCAAGTGCTTCCACAGCCAGATTTGACTCTCAGCAAGAATTTTTTGTTCCCAAACCTGAAGAAATGGCTGGGTGGACGAAGATTCACATAAAACGATGAGATTGAATTTGAGACAAACGCTTATTTTACTGAGGGTGTTAAAAAATGGAAAGTCGTTGAACTAAATGTATTGATTAATAAGGTGACTGTTGAAAAAGAAAAAAAAAAAAACATTTCTTATAAATCTTGTGCTTTGTTGGTAAGGCCGAGAACTTTTAGACGCCCCTTATACAATGTCCCCTTTTGTTTCCTAAGCGAAGACCTCGTAAGGCAATAATATTTTAAGTTTATAACGATTTCGACTCGGCAGTACTAATGAACAGCAGTGTACTAGAATACATTCAAATGTCATCATTCAACCCGCATATATTCGCGCACGAAGTGCTTTGTATGCCCTAAACGTCAGGAAATGTGCAGACTGATATAAAACTAGTTGTGAGTTGTTGATATCTAAGGCGATGCGGATAATGTGCAATACATCAACAGTAGGGGATACGCCCCTCTAATGAGGAATGTAATTAGTTGGATGGACTCATCCTATTGTTAGGGAGGGGGACTTCACATCGATTTCCGTGTACTTGCTGCAGACGTTTGGCAACTTGCAAATTGGTCGGGACACCCTACGTCCGGCTGGTCGACGAGAGCAGTAGGCACAATTGATATCACAGCTGTTTGTGCTGTGGGGGAAAAAACTACAAAATATTTTCTATATCGCGTTTCCGATACTAGTGCTAATATCTATATGAGTTACATTGGTAAAACTGAAAAATAGAATGGGGCGTACAAGAAATGGGCGAACTCCTGTATGGGAATTATCAGAAAGGGTAATTTTAATACAAAGTGTTTCATTCTATGTACAACAATTTTCAACATTAAAATTAAAACTGTATAAAATTTTAATTACCATAGCGTTGGCCACAAGTTTCTAATGCAAATAATAATCTCCACATATTCCTTTCAGAACTTTTTCCTTCAGCTGTAACTATTAACACCTGCACTTGAGTGGTGGGCGTAAAAATGTAAAGCAATGGCTTCCTTCGGAAAGGAAGTAAAGCCATGTCGTAGATTTACGGCACAAAAAAGAACCTCAAGCCTGAAAGAGGAAGCTTCGGAGCAAAATTATCGGCCTTTTGACGCCCTGAATGGAATGTGACGCTGATTACCTGAGATAGTAAATAGTGTCCGTAAATTAACCAAATCAACAAAAAATTTAATGTTGCGGTCCATAAGTTTCCGGCCTAACATAAAAGACCACGATGCACTGTTCATAGTATTCAGTTGTTTAAAGAATATAAACACTGCATTTTCTCCCCGGCCATGTCATTAATTTGACTAACGTACAGATAGCTGCGTCTTGGTGCCCAGTTCCGAGCGGCAGCGGAGAGAGCGGAAATCAGGAATAAAGTTACGATTTTCATTATCAAATACTGCTTGAGATTTTACCAACTTTATAATCTGAGATTTTCCATTTCTACCAAATTACTTGCTATTGGAACCGATTTTTTGTGGCTATTGCTTGCAAAATTAATGGAGGATATGGAAATAGTAGTAATACGTGTGTTTATTTTAATAAAAGTTTACCAGATACTTAAATGAAATACTTATGTAAAGAATGGGTGTAGCTAGAATTTTAAGCTCCTATTTACACATAAGAAATGTGAAAAAAATACAAACATTATTACACATATATAAACACTAAGTCATGTACTCCTCTCCTAGTCCTGGCGGGAAAAAAAATTATGTAGTTAATAAAAATCGTAAGTTTTTCATAACAGGACACTAAGCGAGAAAAATACACAAATCAATATACAGTGTGAGGTAATTATAGTGTCGCGGCCATTTTCTTCCGAAATAAAGAGGAAAATAATAAAAAGCTTCAGAGAAAATTTGGAGTGCTCTTAGAGCTGCATAAGCTGGCGATCTTAACTCCAATGCCATTTTCAATGTCAATTCAAGGTCAAATTGATATTTTCAAATGGAATAGTGTATTTTCTTTTCCGGCAATAAGAAGAGTATTAAATTTTCATTATAAAATTATGGATATTGTAATATTGAACAAATAAGATAGCAAATGTTTTTCACTCACTTTCACTTTACTGGCATCATTTTACGTATGTTGAAAAAGTTACCGTTTTGAATTTGTAATAGAGCTGTTGTCAAAATTCAACGTCTTCTGAAAATCATCCCCAAGAAGGACTTGGTGTAGGCTAATGTGATATGGATGGTATTTGTGACGCTTAATCTCTCTCCTTTGAGAGATTCCCGAATCACGTTCCAGTTGACACGAACTCGCGTGAGGATTAGCGGCACATGCAGCTAGTACAGCGACTTCCGACTTTTCCCCAGTAGCATTTCTCATTCAGTGCTTTCTTGATGCAACACCTCCCGTTTCGGAAAATAAGTTTGCAAGTCGTCGAAAATTTCTAACAGATGGCTCTCTCCTTTCAGGAAATCGATCTCCGTATAATTTCAAGCTGCTCTAGCGTTCTTATGAGCTTTGCTATAAATGTAAATCATATCTATTCTCTCATTGATCGTGTATCGAACATCCATGATTGAAAAACAAAGTGAAACTGATTGAGAACAATGTCCTTTGAGGTTTGAATTGGCAATGATGAGCACTTGTTTGTGTACCGATGTCAACAAATGAGCATCTGCGTATGAACAAGCGAGTTCCTTCATAGCAACAACAAAACAAAAGAGAGGGAAGTGAAAGTAAGTGAAAAATACTTTGTCTTATTTGTCCAAATATCATATCATCTTTCACTTCCAGCTGATAGATGTACTAGAACTTTTATACTGAAAATTGAATTCTCTTTACATTGATAGAAAAGAAAATTACATCATTCCATTTAAAAATAAAACGATTTGACATTGAATTGATATTGAGAATGGCATTTCAAGGACTAGTTAAGGTCACTATCTTATGTCCCTCGAAGAGCACTTCAAATTTTGTCTGAAACAATTCATTATTTTCCCCTTAGTTTCGGAGCAAAATGGCCGCGATACTAATAAATGCCTAAATCTGTATATATGAACATAAAAATAAATAAAAATAAGCAAAACTGCAATGGAAACGCCTTTAAAATAGATCATTACATTTTATGCTATGCTCTCTCTAGTCAATATATTGAATATATTAGGCAGCTTTGAGCCAACTATCTCACCCACACAGCACAAGACCTATATTGGGTTTTTCTAGATGGCTTTCATGTTACATGTTATAGAGTTTGTTAGACAAAGATAAAAAAAAACTTGTTTGGATTTTGCAAAATTTATTTATGCCTCTACGTGTATTCAATCGAAACCGACTCCACTACCCAGACCAAATGTAAGGCGGAAAAAAAAAAAAAAAAAAAGACTGCCACCTTCGCCAACTACTGTTAATAGCAAACACGAACATTTTACACAGTATTATGTTTACAAGATTACATTATTTATCATTAGGAAACATTGTGATGCATTTTAAGAATCTGAAATTTTTACAAACAATATTTCTCATGTGTAAACAAAACATAAAGTAATATGAAATCGGTTTATAATAAAATAATCCATGTACAAAAAATGGACAGTAGTTAATGACGTTTTCTGCAGTGTAATAAGTAATGCAATAATAATAAGAACATAACACCAACAACATACCTCAATAATATAATTCAATCAAGCATTTTTCATTAGTGTAACATGCATAATAATTACTTTAAAGCAAATTTACGGCAGTGCAAAATTAATCGATCATTAAAACACACGTGAATATATATATATATATATATATATATATATATATATATTTTACTTTCAGCTTTTTTAAAGCTTTACATATATAAAATGGTTAGTCATTTATATCTAAATAAATGCTCTTTACAAGTAGAACAAATAATTTTAACTGAACGACTGGAAAGGATAATGTAATGCAAATATAATTTACGATATATATATAAGTATTAATATAAGTATTAATATCCTTAATGAATATATAATTTGATTTCCATAATACAAAATTTATTTTACCAGCTTTCTCTATAACCAAATCTTGATCTAGTGGCAAACTTTCCTTGACAACGTTTATTAATGGAGTCATCTTTCAATAAGCGAGATATTATTATTATTATTATTATTATTATTATTATTATTATTATTATTATTATTATTATTATTAAAATTAGCAACACAACTTACCAAATTATCCAATTTGCTTCATCTGTTACATTTGAACTTCTTACTTCCACTGCACTCCAAGATCGAACTGAACTTCTACAAGGCAAGCACAAATCGTGAAAAATACACAAACTTTCAAAGTACAGGACGCCTTAAAACTAATCGAGATGAGACAGTATCATAATTATGTTTATCCATTTTTAATGAAAAGAACTTTGTCTTCCTTGAAAATATTTATAAACAGGTATACCTGTCTTTTCTATACCTTACTTGCAAAGGAGACGAAACATGCTAAAATATCCTGCTCATGCCATTCATCAAAACTCGCTTCATCTCGCTCCAAAACGAGCTCGATTCATTCTTTCGGATTTTTTCTTTCGTTGCTATGCCTCACTGTCACCCACTGTCATGATGGTAGAACAAGATTGTACAAGGAAAATATCCTCCGTAACCACAAACTTTGGTTCGAAACGTTTAACGCCGACTACAGTTTTATCATTAACTATAAAATTTTCTCGGTGTGTACTCTTGATCCACTTTTACTTTAATGACTGCTCTTTAGGAAATTTAAATATGGTAGTATGGAGTGCACCGTCACAATTAGAGGTACAACTAAGAACACAAGAAGGTCCATGTTGTACTAAACACTTTCTATTACACAAGTTCTCAGTGGAGTTTTATTAAATCAATGTTAACTTAATACAAAACAAAAGAACTGAGGAAGTTTGAGGGTGACATTGGAGTTGGCTAGTGATATTGGATCATTGGCCCCAAGTTAATGTCCAAAGGCTTGAAGACATGACAAGGCTGCGTTTTCAGTAATCAGCAATCGTCCTCAAAGCTGGTGAGGATGGCAGGCGGTCGGTCTTGGAGCAGCTGATTGGGTCACCAACCCTACCTCGATGAGTCTTTCTCAGGAAGTTTCGCTTAGGTTTTGCGAGCAGGACTCAACGAGAATGGTGAAGGAAAGTTTAAGGCGAATACACGTCCAGTAAACGTAGCGTGATGATTTAAGTTTATTACTAGAAGCTCTTGCACATCTCTCGGTGATCTCTTATCTGGTTTCGGTCAGCCAGGCGAAGCGAATTCGGTGGATGCTTGAACTTCTTTCGCCGCGCGCTAAGACTCAATTGGATACATCGAACTGGATTAGCTGCTAGAGCGCGCATTACTGACGGAACGTTACTATACGCTTAATTGTAGATCTTCGCGAAAATAAAGACGAAGCATCTTCTATGCATAAAGTATAAGTGGCGTATAGCTTACTTAAAGTGAGCGTGGACTTCATCACCTGTCTCGCGTTGGACTGCCCCATACTGCCTGGTTGCTGTCTGACTCTTGAATGACTGCAAGAATGAATCTTAATTGTCTGAGAATGCCCCTTTTGTGGGGCGAATACAAATCTGCAGTCATTACCAAAAACTCACGCAATAGTTCGCGCCCTTTCTCTAACAATCTTTATTATTGGTTGTCTTGACATCACTTTACTAGCACTTTATTCGCTAGATTTCTACACTCGTTAAACGAGCTCAGCCATAGGCTGTCACTTCAACTTTGACGAAGGCTTTGACCGGTAAGTTCCTCGCACTCAAACTGTATTCCATACGGTTTTCGTGCCATCTCGGGCGTTCCCTTCCCTTAGAATTTCCTAAAGACAGTAAAGTTCTTTGGTGTAAGTCTTAACAACGCACCTACCCGTCGCCTTACCAGGGGAGACAGATGTACCAAGACATTCCTGCATACAGTTTTTTTATATAATTACATATTTTAAATAAACAAACTAGCATTTACTCTCTGATCAGCTCTGATAATAATCTGATTGCATCTCTTTACAGGACACATGCGTTATAATATTCTACCAACAAAATGTCACTAAAATAACTGAAAATAAACATATATTACATAATTATACGCTACGCATATTAATAAGCTCAGAACTATTATAGGAACAGGAACGGTTTTAGAACTAACACACTACTTTTGATTTAGTTCCACATATAAACCACGTAACTTAACGATTAAAATAAACAAACCCATGTGCTTAAAAGCAGCAACTTACTTTGGCTTTGATAGCCGCCATGTTGTGTACTATCGATATTCTAGGATTGGAGTTGGTCTTGCGCTAATATACACTACTTAATCACTTGCCCGATGTTGTGAGAGGAAAATGATTCTGGTGAGTCATGTCTAAATATTTTTCCGAGTGGGCCTCTGCGATTCTCGTATATTTTTTGCTGCAGATATTTGCATTATATCGTTTGTCTCCGTTGTAAATCATGAACATCTCAAATTATGCCAGAATGTAGCAAGTAACTCATGCTCAAGCAACAAACTCTCTTTGTGCGGAATAACAATAGAATGCCTTAAGGATGCCATCAAAATATAAGGTTACGTAGCTCAAAGCCCGGGGGCCTTGGTGTCAATTTCACACAACCAAAGCAGGTGAACTTTATATATCTCCTTTGTTTAATTCATTCCTCTGTCTACGTGCAAAGAGGTTGGAACAGGGAGGGCCGCGGATACGAATTAGTAAAGGATGGAGAAAATGAAAACCTCCGTCATGTCGACAAAACAATCATCGAGAAAAAGAAGAATTGGAAATGTCTGCTGAAGGCGAGATTGTAAAAAAGTAGAGACGGAGGCGGTGTTCTCTGACCTCATTGTTAAAAAGTACAAGGGCAAAGACAGATTGCTGGATTCCGTCCTCTCATTTATAGCCCACTTAATTTTAATGCAACTCTGGTAGAAGAAAGACTTGGGTATTCCGTTCAGGAAACTCCTTTAATTTAGTTAAAAGTTTAAATTTATGGAAAATTAGCAGCGTAATTATGTTCACAAAAGAAACTTGGGGTTTAGTTCTCCCGTTGGGGTTGCGTTGACCGCACTATATTTTTGAGGAATTTAAATATTTTTTTGTTTCTACTCAGCCTGTACATTGTGATACTTTAGGTTGAGCCATTTTCCCTTAAGGGTAGGTCCATAAGTTTCCGGCCTCGCCGATAAGGATTATCGCCTTTACAAAACCCTTATCTGATGTCATGCCTTATCTGTTAAGTAAAAATTGCAGCTATCACTTCCGCTCCGCTGTGTTCAGTTGCTCAGATATAGTTGCATAAAGAAGGCTATGTGTGGAAGATTGTGACATGTTCAAAATGGTGCATCGAATTTGTTAATAAGTTCTTCACAAAAGAAGGACTTACTCCAAATAAAAATAAACAGCGACTGGACGGTGTATGTTGGGAAGCACCCCCCTCATATTCTACCGTAAAATAAACTCAAACTTTTTCGAATGTGTCAAGAAAGTATTGAAAACAAAGAGGGTGCAGGTTGGCCCTTGGGGGTGCTCACTCCTGAAAACATCGGTCTTGTGGAAGGATTTTTTTTTTTTGATTCGTTTTATTTAAGGACGCTCTTTAACATCTCAGGTCATCAGCGTCCCATTCAATTCCGGGCGTGAAACGACCGACAAATTTTGCTCAGAGGCCTCTCTTTCAGGCTTGAGGTTCTTTATCGTGCCATAAATGTACGACATGGGACCCACGGATTTACTTCCCTTCCGAAGGAAACCATACTTAGGATTTTACGCCAGAAAAAAATTCATCGATCCTTGCTGGGTTTGAACCCGCGATCTTGGGTTTAGAATGCAAGTATGGTTGCCACTACACCACCAGGACCGACTTTGTGGAAGGAGAAATTATAGAAGACCGGCAGCTCAAAGTTACAGAAATAGTAACAAGGTTGGGCCTTTCTAAAACAACAGTCCTTCGAATTATTCATGAACATTTAAACATGAATAAGGTTAGTACTAGATGGATACCTAGACTTCTTTCCTCAGTCCAAAAGCAGCAACGAGTCATCTGTTAGACAGCTTTGGATCTCTGCCGTGGCAACGAGAGAGAGAGAGGTTGTGCAAACCACTGCTAAGGAGATGAAACATTGGTCCTCTACTATGATCCCTTGTCCAAAAGAGAATCAATGGAGTGGCAGGCATAAACCTGACGAAGCACCGCCTCTAAGGGCCAAGGTCTTTCAGTCAACCAAGAAGATCATGGCCACAATCTTTTGCCACTGTGAAGGAATACTCTTCACTGACTTCAAGGAGAGGAACACCACAGTACATGGGGAGGGCTATGCTGGCCTACTGCACAGACTACATGCTTCCATCTAAGAGAAAGTGCGAGGAAGTGTTGGTGTGCGCCTCCTTCACAACAACGCGCCTGTGCACACAGATCTTGTTACATAGGAAGATGTGAAGATATGCAGCTTCAAGGAGATCAGCCATCCACCCTGCAGCCCAGATCTAGCTTCCAGTGACTATTTTCTCTTCTCAAAACTCAAGAAGTACCTTCGAGGAAGGAAATTTAAGTGTGACGAAGAAGTCATTTATGTAGATTATGCCCATTTTGTAGATAAGACTTCTGATATTTGGGGGGGGGGGTGTTGAAATGTTAATTCAAAGATGTAAGAAGTATATTGTAATAAAGGGTAACTATATTAAAAAGAGAAATATCATACCTGGAAAATGATTAGGCAGGAAACTTGTGGACCTATCCTCGTATGTCATTGCTTGATTGCAAGTTTAATTCGATAGTAATACGAACGTTGTACTCATTCTCGGCTTCTGATTTTGCCTTGCAGTTTGGTAACTAGTTTACACAATTCAGTAAAACTTGTCATGGATATAAGATGTGCGGATAATTAGTTTCCATCCTGGTTATGTTAAATAGTAGCAGGGTATGTATTACAGTGACACAAATACAATATAAAACAACTTCAACAAGTGTACTGGTCCAAAAGAACCTTTTATGATGTACTAGGTATGATCAGTTTAGCACAAGATTTTACAGTAGATATCACAATAAGATATAAAACTAAATATCCAAAAAATAATAGAGTACAATAAGTAATAACAAAAGAATAAATATTAATAATATTAAAATACATATAAAATATAAAGAAATCTTGTGGATGAGACATAGTTGGATTCAGTCAAAGCATCAGTAACCAAGGAGAGGGATGATTTGCAAAGATTGCAAAAGATTTTAACCTTGGCAATTAACGATTGAATCCTGGTGGTGTAGTGGTAACCATACTTACCTTCTAAACCCAAGATCGTGAGTTCAAACTCGGCCAGGATCGATGGATTTTTTCGGTCGTAAAAATTCTAAATATCGCCTCCTTCGGGAGGGAAGTAAAGCCGTGGATCCCGTGTCGTACATTTACGGCACGTAAAAGAACCTCAATCCTGAAAGAAGATGCCTCTGAGCAAAAGTTACCGGCTGTTTCACGCCCTGGGTTGAATGGGACGCTGATGACCTGAGATGTTAAAGAACTTCCATAAATAAAACAAACACAACTACCCAACCATATCGACCCGAATACCATGTTCGTATAGTAAATTTGAAGGTGCAGCAGAATTAAATGACAGTAGCTTGGAACTTGATAGCACAGCCCCGCAACCGGGAGGCTTCTAGTCAAGTCAAGGTCAACCTACCAACTGCTTTTTGCTACGACGCTACTTCAACGTAGAATTTTACAAATACTAACAATTTTTAACAGGATATTATGGCTCTAAAATGCTTTCTTTCGATTTTCATAGCATTAGCCAGGAACTCAAAGTATTCAGATGCTATGTCATGCTCCTAATATCGACCGCTATTTCTATTAATTTGATCCCCACAAGCGCAACATTTCAGACAGGAGGGAAAGAGCACCTTAGCTAATTACGTTTCAAATATTGGAACCTACAACAATATAATTAACAAGAACGAAAATGGAGGGGAGAAGAAGGATGAGTGGAAGCAGATAAGATAACCGGGTTCCATGATTTTGTTTGCCCTCACGAGCAACCGTGTACCACAGTCCCATGGGAGTTAGTAGAGCGCAACTGCCACAGCAGTAGACGTGCCTGCAGCCCAAAACGGCAAGGAGATCCTGGGAATTACCCGGCAGCCTTAGGGCAGACCACATTGTTGCAAGGAACAGTGTAGCAATCGCAAGTGTCTTCTGTCTCTGAACACGATACTAGTAATGTTTGAAGCAGAACATTGCGGGATGCTCTCATTGTTAACGCCGTAATAGCGAATTCCGAAGGAATTGTGGTTGTGTCCATCTAAAGGTTTTTGAATAATTTCTTCAACTCTCCATCGGTCTGGTTATTAAGTACCTAAGTTATATACATAATTATATATATGCATATAGATGTCTTTAACTCTCTAGGGGCCAGTATTTTTGTTTTTTCTCAACAAAACTCGGTATATGGCGTTGAAATAACGTCGTTCTCGGTGGTGTAGTGGTAACCCCACTTGCCTCCTAAATCGAAGATCGCGGGTTCAATCCTAGTCAGGATTGATGGATTTTTCCGAACATAAAAATCCCAAGTATGGCTTCCTTCGGAAGGGAAGTAAAGCCGTGGTTCCCGTGTCGTTCATTTATGGCACGAAAAAGAATCTTAAGCCTGAATGAAGAGGCCTCTGTTTCACGCCCTGATTTGAATGGGAGGCTGATGACCTGAGTTGTTAAAGAGCGTCCGTAAACAAAAGTAATCAAATCTACCATTGAATTAAAATAAAAATAAGTTTCTGAAAACCAGTAAAATAAAACTATTGGGAGTGGGAGCTTTCCTTAAACCCAAAATTTAAAAATTACTCTAGGGGCACCAATATTGTTTTTTTCTCAACAAATTTCCGTGTATATAATTTAAATAATAATAATAATAATAATGATAATAATAATAATAATAATAATAGTTTCTGAAAAATAGAGAAATCGAATCATTAGCACTAGAGGCATACCTGAAAACAGTTTAACGTTCTCTAAATTGTTTCAAAATCAAAGGATACATTAATTCAACATATAAATTGTATAATAACGATACATATGTTTTATATTTAACAAAAGCATTGTCATAAGGATAGTAATTGTGAAATATTAATCTAATATGTGTGTGAGAATTATATTTTAATGTAAGAGAGCTCTGAAATAACCTTCAGAAAATATTGCGTTGTGTTTTTACCACAATAAAATTGAAATAAAACTTCAATGTCTCTGAAACACAATGCAACTTTCGATTGTATGTTGTATATTATTGATTGTGTATATTTTCTTAGTACATTGTAACTGATTTTGAATAGTAACACGTTTTTATTTTATATGAACTTTCATCGGCCTGAGTCAGAAGAGCACCTAAACATGTGACACTGAGCAGACATCAAGTATATATAAAGTTACTCGTGAAGCTAAATGCAAACTGGATGTGTATCTGTCTTGCAATTTAGAGGCAAAATCGTTCAATATACACCATCACAGTAGACTAGAAGGCGATTAGGAAAAAGCCATATTTATCACTGAGAAAATGATTAAAATGCATAAGAAAATAGTAGCGGTCAATTGACCGCTAAAGAGCGTTTTAGGGGATACTTTAAGCTCGAGTTTTCTACTTTGGGTGTGAGCAACGATCTTAGCAACGATGGGCGAATTACCTGCTTAAATCGGTTTTGAAGGAAGGAAGAAATATCAGAAGTGTGGGAGTATCAACTGTGCGGTGCATATCACACGAGTGCGGAGGAACTTGTCGATAGCCCCATAATAACGGCTAACGGAAAAATAGAAATAGGCCATATTGAAGTACAAAATAATTTTTAAACATTACCTAATTTTTCAACATACGTGTTCTTCTTGAAGGCTGAAGCACGATTCTCAAGCAGCCATCAGTTTTGCGAACAGTGTACTTAAGTGTCTGGGGCCCTATTCACAAAAGTACAACACATTGCGATACTTGTAACTAATAATTATTAGTAGAACTCTGTGTTTTGTTCCACAGAAGATATAAGTCGTGCACTTTTAACTTGCAAACATTTCTCAACATATATAGAAATATTTTAAATACTAGCGCAAATTTTAATATTTTTGTAATAATTTTGGGAAACACTTGCTGTAAATATGCCAAGTATTACCGAAAGTGATGATAATGATGAGAGTAGAAATATGTATGAAAAAGTTTAAGGTGCAATTAAAGTACTGCTCGAGACCGATATTGGCCTTCTCTGTTTCAAATTGCAGCGGTAGTTTAAAAAATGGGCTAACTTTCCGCTGATTTACAGTTGTTCCAACTAACTTATTTTCTTCGCCGCACTTTTGTGATCTGGAGATCACAGGGATAGGATTCAAAGAGATTTACAAGGAGATTAACAACTTTTATCGTATTATAAGATGAAAAATGATTTATTATCAAATGTATTCCACTTAAACGGGCCATCGTTATTCCTTGGAGAATATCTTGTGCTATTAAAGACACTTTCGCACTACTACAAGAATCTCTGAATAGTTCAACATGATATTAAATCTTTTAATTAGTTCACCCAGGATGTTTCACACGTAACAATTTTTGATACTCAATACTAGTCTTCAGCTAGTATTAATGTTCACTATTTACACTGATATCTCCGATACTGTCGATGTTAATTCTATAAAACTATTAAAACTGACCAACTGAAAGATTGCTTACTCTCTGATCCAACTGAAAACTGAGCTCTGATGCTGCGCCGCAAAATTACAAGCTTAAATAAACATGGCAGTCCGTCAGTCTCCCGAAGCTATCTTCTTTCAAAGTATAATTTTGGGAAAAAATCTTGAAAATCATACACTTAATACTTCAACACATGTACAGAGAAACTACAATTATGATTAAAACAAAGAAGTTGCGTTATTTAATTAATATGTTAATTCTAATAATATTTATGGGGGTGAAAGCTAATAGTTTCCGCTTCAAAATGCATATTTCAGTTCAGCACCTAGTTTATGTTTTTTTAACGTTCTTTCTACATGCCACAAAAATAATTTCTTTACATTCTTCATTCTCTTTTAAATTAATTCCTTTCGACGCATTTTAACCTCCCTCCTTTTTGCCTAAATGATAATGGGGTTGTCAAGCAATATAGACAGATATATAAATATCAATTATGAAATTGACCATAAAATAAAATGACCAAGCACAATCGATAAGCTCGATTCTGCTGCCATCTCTCGACGATTGAAATTGATGCTGCTATTAGTCTTATGCTATCTTTGTCTAAAAGTGAATTATTACGCTTGAATATTGAAAAATGAATAATAAAATGTTTAAATTGTCACTATTTCGGAGAAAAAATACAATAGAGGAATGACAATTATCCATTCTATACATTAAAAGTATAAATACCTAACTCAAGGTATAGCGACATGAGACAACAGATGTCCCTCTATCTTGCTCTTATGACGTCACTTGTAACTTTTTACTAGTACTTTTAAAGTGTTGTACATTTTTCCGTGGAACAGAAATGTATACTTTTTAAGGACTTGTACTAATATGCTTGTAATATAACGGGTCATCTACAAGTTTTTCCGCACTCTGGTGATGTGCACCGTGCAGGAGAAAGTTGGTACTCCTACATTTCTGACATTTCTCCCTTCCTTCGAAATCATCAGGTTTTATCAGATAATTCGTCCACCCTTGCTAAAGTTTGGACATTGGGGTGTGGCTTGCCTTGGTGTTTAAGTAAACGCAATAACAATACGCTTGACATGCCGTCATGCTGCCACCCGAATTCGCTTCCCTCGGCTACACAATGGCTGCGGAGCGATTTCCCGATAATCTTTTATTGGACGATATTACTATGGAATAGAGGCCCTGATGGCAGCGGAGAAATAGTGAAATTATAATATTTTCAACAACTATAATTATATATCAACATATTAAATATATAAAATACCTGTCTACCTGATTAAATACTTTTCAATCTAACTAAAAAAAACACCAAACTAATTAAATAATTGCCAATGTTAAGCTAATTTAATCCACTCCAACAAAATTTAAAACATTTACAGCATGTGAATCTAATTAAATACACGACAACATAATTTAATACATTTTAGCCTAATTAAATACTTTCCAAATAATTAAGTATTTGTTACTCTATTTAAATACATTTCAATCTAATTAAATACATTTCAACCAATTAATTACACAAAGTAAATGTCAACCCAATTAAATCCTTCAATAGAGTTAATATGTTGAATGCAAAAGCTAATCTATGAACTATAATGCTTGTCAAAAAGTTTCTCCTACATGTTTTAATTATTAGATGACAGCACTCATAGACTACTGCAGGTAAGTTATTCCAATTATCAATGGTTCTGTTTAACAACGACTGCTCTTTGTTGCTTTCTTTAAATTTATGACCTCCTCTTTAGTAATATGAAGTATGTTGAGTTTAAGATCGCCCCCCCCCCCATGTCCTTATACATTTTATAAAGTGCACAAAGAGTAGCGCAAAGGATTCCCCTCTCATATTCCCCTTTCATATTTTCGAAGCTATGTCCTCCGTTTCCTTTCACGAATTTGCCTGCAACCTCGAGAGAGCAGATTTGGCTCTTCCTATAGTGATGCCAGCAAAATGCTCTATACCCCATTATCGGACAAACAAGGGACCTGTACGCTAATTCTTTGGATACCGCGTTTCCCTTTCTAAGCACTCTCCTAACGAAATACAAAACCTCCCATGCTTTTAGCATTACATAGTTTGCTTGGTCCTTCCACCCCAGTTTTTCGTGTAAATATATTTGCAGTGTTCTTGGAAATCTCTACTTTCACCAACACCAAACAAGCGAAAGTGGTTCCTTCTGCTGGGAAAGCTATGACCATCTTATTTTTCGATTTTCAAGGATTGATTTACCTACACATGTCATACCTGCATATCCAACTGTAACTGGGCAATATCTCAGAAATGTCCTGAAAACTCTGTAAAGTGCCGCATTTCCATGAAACAAGCTGGATGCTTCACTACGATAATGCATGGTCGCACATGGTAAATTTTGTTATTGCTGAATAGCTCACCAAAATCAATGTGAACCTTATCCTCATCCTCTCTATAGTCCCGTGTGACTTTTCCCCTTTCTTCAAATTAAAGAAGTATCTTCTGAAGCAGTGGTGAAGGCTGCAGAGGCGAAGTACCTATCAATGAATGTTTTCTAGCATGACTTTGAATACTGACAGAAACGCTGAGAGTGGTGCATTGTGTGCAACTAGGAATACGTTGAGAAAAGTCATCAAAATTATGAGAACGAGTAAAGATATGATAACTATTTATTGAATAGTTCTCGTATTTCATGATACCCAGTTAATGACACAGGTGGCCGAGGTCGTTAAGGCGCGGACTCGTGAGCGGGAGGTCTGGTGTTCGAATCCCGCCAAGACCATCCTCCAGAACAGAGGTTTTTTCCAGGTTTTCCTCAGTCCTCATATATGGCAAATGCTGGGGAGGTACCCTAAATTTAGCCCTGGAACTTCTCCTTTATTAAAAAAATCCTTTCACAATATATCATTTCATCTCATGTATCATCAGTGTCCACCTCCTGTAGTGTCTCAGTAGTAAAAACGGGCGCTAAACACCATTCGTATGATACCAAGTTACACCCTGTTGATACCAAATAGCGCAGACTTCTCGTAGCTAAAGAATATTGATTTTTCTGGTAGCTGGAATGACTCTCCTCTTATGAAGTTACGTCAAAGATCGTGTATTTCTGTCCCCTATGCCATGTGATGTAGCACAGCTACGAGAAAATATGCTCGCGTTCGCTGGTACGTATCGACCGTCAAATGTATGCGCAGAATGCAGAACTGGTGTTTGCCGCACCACTACAAATTGTGATATAAGGTAACTGCAAACCATGGCAAAACATTTGGGAAGATTTTGTTTCAAATGATATGGCCTTCCTTCTGTGTCTTTTATAGTTTTAGGCCCATTAAGTTTCAAATTCCTGGAAAGCCTTTTTTTGATTTTTAATGAATTGGTTCATTTAAGGACGCTCTTTAACATCTCAGGTCATCAGCGTCCCACTTTATCCAGGGCGTGAAACGACCGATACATTTTGCTCAAAGGCCTCTTTTTTCAGGCTTGAGGTTCTTTTTCGTGCTGTAAATGTACGACACGGGACCCACGGCTTTACTTCCCTTCCGAAGGAAGCCAAACTTAGGATTTTTACGCGCGAAAAAATACATCGACTCTGGCCGGCATTGAACCCGCGATCTTGGGTTTGCTAGCCAAGTACGGTTACCACTACACCACCAGGACCGACACAGTGGAAGGAAAAGCTATTGAAATTCCAGTTTGTTACAAACCTTCATGGGTCTGCATGAGCACATCAGAAAATGTCGGCCCTGATGACGTAGTGATAACCATACTTGCCTCCTAAAACGAAATCGTGGATTCATCTCGGCCAGGATCCATGGATTTTTTCGGGCGTTAAAATGCTTATAATGGCTTCCCTTCGAAGGGTAGTAAAGCCATGTCATAGATAGAACCTCAAACCAGAAAGAAGAGGTCTCATAGCAAAATTTAACGCCCTGAATTGAAAGGACGCTGATGACCTGAGAAAATGTCACGTGAAAACATCTCCCTTCAATATCACTGAGTGTTTCCAGGATATTTTTAAATCTTGGTTTTCATTTTTTAATAAAGAATACAGAAAGACATGTCCAATGAAGATAAGAGAAATACAAGAAAATGTAATAATCAAACCTCTTCTAGAACTATAACCAGTCGAACAGCCTTCAAAGACTCCTGAAAGTCCTATCTTATTGTTGACAAAATGTGCCGTACGCAGCCTGATGAGCAGCCTGCCCCTTCCTATTCAAGTTTAATTCCACTTTCCAAGACAAAATACTTTACTTGCAAGCCTTAACAGATTCTGTTCCGAAAAAGCTCAGCTCTGTTCAAGGTTATCTGTAATGGGACAATGAATAATTTTGATTAAATGGTTATTTTCAATTATGTTTCATTAATGTTCAGCAAATATCTACGTATAATTTGGTACATTCCATAATATAGCTAGTGAACTTTGATTGTATTTATGTACAAGTATGTGTACCTTGACTTTTTATTGTTAATAAACATGAAGAAATAACACATCACACTAATTTCAAAAGAAGGGCCAGTTAGAAAACTACTTTTAAAAATTATTCTAGAAAAAAAAATATTTCTGTATATTTAATGTGTTCACTTTTGTAGCTTTTTTAAACTTCGAATTACATTCCTGTAAAAAGTAAAAAGTGGGATTTCGATTGCTTTTCCCTTGTACTTGTACTTGTAATGTATTACATCAACGGTTCCCAAACTGTGGGTCGAGATCCCTAGACGGGGTCACTGGATTCTCTCTAGGGATCAAGATGGGAAAATTACTTTTATTTAAGAACTTATCCATTTTCACGTCCGTTCTTATTAAGAATGTTTAACTAACTGTTGAATTATGATACAGAGGCGCAACAATGGCTTTTGTTAGTGAATAGACGTCACATTATGGAAGCGTACGCGCGAACTTTCAAATTAATTATTGTTAAGTAAATGGAGAGGTCGCCAATAATTGCATTCTCGATAAAGGAGTGGTACATGCAGAAAGTTTGGAAACCACTGTATTAGACTGTGTTATGGACCAGAACTCCGCCGTAACTGTTAGAGATGCTATTGGGGGATCTTTCAACCATTCTTTTGGAAGCATTTATCTTTTTTGTAATTATTTAAACAAATTACTTCAGCTAGAACTCCGATTTTAACGGCTACAATTATCTATTTTAATTTTGTGCATGAAATGAATAAATAAATAAATTTCTAGACACAGAATCTCCAGCAACTGCTTTTAAACAGACAATGCCAGCATTCAGAAGTTAAATCAAAAAGTATCCAAACGCCCCTAACGGTGCTACAGGGAAAAAAAAACAAACTCCGATTGGCCAGGGGCTGGCGATTGTCTATGAAATATGACCGCCTATTAATGTCACAGTTAGAAGTGAACTTTATTACTGTCTACGCGACTGACTGTTATAAATCCATTGGGTATTAAACTGCACGCTTTCAAAGCACGATCTACGAAACCTTTTCAATAAAGAATGATCATAAATTTTTTTACAGACACAATTTCTAACACTAAAATTTAACTTTACAATATTTTGTTAGCAGAATACTGAATGTACACGCGGTGCTAGTTTCATTGTTGTCACTTCCGGTTTCTGCCTGTGAGAGGTGTGCAAGTTGAGACATGTTCAGTTCCGCTTACAGCAAAATGGAAGTGACATGCGATAAACTGAAATTCTGATTTCGAATCAATAAAATCTTCGACTGAGGCCTTTGGAGAGTTTGTTCTTCCCTATAGCATAGCTCGAAGATTCTTTAAAGAGGTTAGACAATCAATTTCAAGGGAAGATTAACTCGGCACTCCGAAAGGATCGCCAAATAACATTCAGAACACTTCCAGAAATGCTGCAAAATTCACTGGGTGCCACCCACGCGTTACTAATCGAAAAGATTAGTCATGATTTTTTGTTTTTAAATACTGTTTAACGCCCGTGTGTGCTACTGAGGCACCACAGGCGATGGGCACTGATGATACATGAGATGAAATATATTGGGAAAGGATTTTTTATTTTAGGAAGGAAACGTTCCAGGCCTAAGTTTAGGGTACCTCCCCGGCATTTGCCATTTATGAGGACTGAGGAAAACCTGGAAAAAACCTCAGTCAGGGAAGACGGTCCTGGTGGGATTGCAACCCCAGACCTACCACTCACGAGTCCGCGCCTTAACGACCTCGGTCACCCGTATACATATATATTTTAAAAGGAATGTAAAAAACTCTCCTTAAGAGATCTGACACAACTTAAAATGCACAAATGCGTGCCACATTTAAAATAAGGAACACATAAAGACACTATAAAACACTGTTTCTCCAGCTACGCGATCAAGAGCCCATCCTGACTTGCAATATAGTAACTTCTGCAGTGTTCTACAGTGACCTCGACAGTGTTTCACATTGTCTTACAATACCTCGAACAGTGTGTTTTATAGTATCTATGTGTTCCTTACTATTAGAAAACACAGAGAAAGTAAGAAATAAAATTAAAAGAATAATAGATGAATAGTAAAGAAGTCAAAAGCAAAACACGCAAAAGCAAATTAAATATGATAAGCAAAGTTAAAAGCAACACCAGAGGTGCAAACAATATAAAAGAAAATGAAAATAAATTAACACTATTAACAATGTAACAAATTAGCAGTAATATAAAATTCGTTTTCTTAGTGTTTTATCATTTTGTACTATTATAATTACTGTCAATTTGTTACATTGTTAATAGTGTTACTTTATTTTTATTTTATATTATATATAACAACTGATTCCTGAACAGAAGGATGTTTCAGTGTAGATTTGCATAAGAATAAGAATTGGCTAATCTTTCGATCCTGATAGCAAACAACAAAGCTTTGTGTAGAAATTTCCATCATCAAAGCAGTTACTTTTGCTAGACGATCTCATTTTTCGATATTCAAGGAATGGTTTACCAACATGTCGTATCTGCACACATATCCCGAAAACTCTGCAAGGGCTATCATATGCCAAAGATCACATTTTTGTGCAAAAGCTAATTATTGTTTGGCCACATGTTGTTGCTGAATATTTCACTAAAATCAATATGAAGCATATCTCTCACCCTCCCTATGGTCTAAATTTGACTAAATTGAAGAAACGTCATCGTGGGAGACATTTTCCATCATCAGAAGCAGTGGTGAAGGCTACAGAGGCAATTCTGAAGTACCTGTCAAAAATTTGATTTTCAGCATGTTTTGAAAAGTGGTAGAAACACTGGGACAGAGACACTGCATCAAACGGCGACTACTTTGAGAAAGAGCATAAAAATTATGAGCATAAATGAAGATATGTTGTCAAAAAATATGATAATTCTTTATTGAGTAGCCTTGTAGAAAATTAAAGTGCTTTATAACTAAACATTTGCGTTTGCGATCACTAATCCAGAGGTTCTGAATTTGATTCCCGGTCTGGGTAAGCCTTGACGTTCCAAGAGGATCAATGCAGTCAAAGCGACAATAAATAAAAAACATTTGTGTTACAATTATACACTACAGATTAGGTTTTTGTGGACCCACTCCTAAGGACCCATAGTTGAGAAATGATTTGTTAATACACAAATTTAATGGGGTAAAGAGTAGGCTTTGTATTTCTGGGTTAGCTACATTTAAAGCGGAGTAAGTATTCAAGTATTTTACTGTTGGTTTTTCTAGGATAGAAACGTCAGTGAATCTCAGTGAAAAAACTTTAAACTTTTATTTTTCAATTTCATAGTAACCAGAGTAACGTTTTTTAGTCATTGTTTACCTTGCGGCTTACCTCAGTGCTAAGTGAAAGAATCAAACACCAAAGAGTGAACAATGCTGGTCCCATTTATCTCGCCTCGTCACGTCACAATGACTTCCACTAATCGCCGAGGGATCCTCGCGGTTTACCGGATTCTCCGTCTCATCAGTCTCGCATTCCGGACAAAAGGTTACAGTTCGTCCGGTGAATAGGGAATTAATCGCCCATTGTCAACTGAAAAGCACCAGGTTCTCATGTTTGCTACGCTAAGTCTTTGGCGATCGCGTTAGTTTATCTCAAGTGTTTTCCGTTTTAAGTGAGTTACAATTAAACAGTTGTGGGAAACGTATAGTTTACCAAAAACGTTCTGTTAGTATTTCGCGATGCTCAAATTTCAAGAGTTGCGAATAGTTTGATGCATAGCAAATAAAGGTTACAACGGGAACAACTTCTTGCCGAGAGTTAAAGCAGGTTGCATTAAAATACAATATTGAAGATCATTTTTGAATACAGTTCATAAGAACATCCTAGTTCGCGGATCAAAACAGTTGCAAAATGCTAATCAGAAACAAACAAACAGATTAATAAAGACATTATTTTTTAGCATTAATTGTTTTCCATTTTTTTGAAATATTAATAAAAGTACGTGCGATTCGTTGGACAAGAGCGCCTGTTGACGTTTTATTGTATTGGTGCCACTGAAATAAACATTACAATTATTATTGCTATTTTCCTAACATTAAACCAGCACTCTTGCCGCGCTTTGCAGTGAATAGCAAGCCTAATTGCTTACTTATTGACATTGCTGACTGTCACAGTCGTAGCACAGCTGTTCCCGGTGTGCGATGTGTTGTTCTTTTCTTAATTCGACAGTATACATAAAGTGTATTATACCTCGTGTGTTCACAACGGCACACCTTGTCTTATGTAAGATTCATGTATGTTACCTCTGTGATGAAAGAATCATAGGACCATTTTTTTTTTGCATACAGTTTATTCTGTTACTTGTGAATAACATACTTAGCCCTTTTTCAGAGAATCAACCGAAAGGGAACTTTTTTTTTTGAATAGTGTTTAACGTCCATTATTACTACTGAGACATCACAGGCTGTGGACACCAATGATACATGAGATGAAATGATAAACTGGGAAAGGAGTTTTAAGCAAGGAAATATTCCAGGCCTAATTTTAGAGTACCTCCTCGGCATTTGCCATTTATGTGGTCTGAGGAAAACCTGGAAAAAACCTGTCAAAGAGGAAGGTCGTAACGGAATTCGAACCCCAGACCTCCCGCTCACGAGTCCGCCCCTTAATGACCTCGACCATCCGTCGCGGTAAAGTTAGTGTGATCATTTATTTTTTTCAACAGAACTCTGCCCCTGCGAATAATTCCATGAGAGCTTTTCGCAATATGTTTCCACAAGACGGAGTTATTAGTAGGGGTTTTGTGGCCCCCGCAGTCCCCCGATTTAACAGCCTGCGATTATTATCTCTGGAGTAAATTAAAAAAAAAATGCCTTGTACAAGACGAACTTGCACACCAATCAAGAACTCAAAGATAATATTGGTAAGGAAATTGTTCGGATTTCTCAAAACTACAGTGTATTCCATATTAGTGACTCTGCTACCTTCGAAAATATAATCTCAAAACATGCGGAAGCACATATAAAAGACAAACAAATAATATTTGGTAATGATGCTTGACATGTGTACTACAGCATGATGTAAGAATCACTTCTTGAAAATTAATAAACCGTAATATCTATTTGCTCTCATACATTCTTGACTCTTCACTTCACATTGTAAAATACGACGTACACCACAAAAAGGAAGGACCTGATCGGGATTCGATCTCAGGTCCTTCGGATTAGAAGTCTGAAACGCTATGCAAACGAAGACCATCCAATAATTATTATGAAGCTAAAATTACTTGAAATCATCGACTGTTTCCCATTTAGAAGATTTCACTTGAGCAGCTCCCGGTAAAAAATATTTTATCGAGCTAGACTTAGCAGCAAACAATAGCTGCTGCATGAACCACAGTAAACAAAAGACAATCATCTGGACCAGCCTAACTCGCGCAGTTCTTCGGGAACAAAAGCCGCTCGATGCATTAGACTAATTGAATCGTCCATATTTAAACTACCATTAGTGTAATCGATGTAACAAGGCAACCAGCTATAGGCAAGTTTCTTTCTCTGCCAGCTCCTCCAAAACACGCTTAGCATTGCAATTTCACTTTTAAAAAATTCTCTAAATTCTTTAAGGGATATAAATAATCATTTGCCATTATAAATCATGCAAAATATTTTACACAATTATTTCTATCAATTATCAAAATTTACGTACAAAAACACCTTCAAACTAGGGCCACTACAAATTCTGGAGACACCTCAATCTAGCAATGGGAGCAATAAACAGATATATAGGGTCATTTATATATAAGACCTTACAGAATTTTCAGAATATCTCTGTAACAATGCAAAGTTACAGTTGTTGAACACTGGACAGGTAGGAAATGGTGGTAAACAATTCCTTGGATATCGAATATTGAACTGGTTATAACTATCCAGTCGAAGCAACCAGTATTGATGATGATGATGATGATGATGATGATGATGATGATGATGATGCAGATTTTCACACAGAGCTTTGCTATTAACTCTGAGTATCGAATTGATGTATTATAATATTACATAACTCACTACATCCTGGATTCTTGGATAGCATTATGTTCAAGTGGGCTTTCAATACCTTTGCTGCAATAGTTGAGGGGTTTTGTGACATTCCTCAAGTTGGCTTTTAGTGTGGTTATCCACTTGGATTTATGTTATATAGTTTTTACTGTTTGATAATCAACAACGGACTTTGCCGATTTAATTGAAGAGACTCTCAGCACATACTCGGTGACCTAATTGTTATTGCAAAGTAGCCTATTACCTCTAACCACGTTCTTCATTCAGTTATTTGTGGTTTCATTTTTTCCATGTTGCATAGAAAAACCATAAGCTAACTTTGAACTGATAATGCTAGTAAAATAAATTTAAACATTTTATGTGATTAGATGAATTTTGAGACTGCCTCCGTGGTCTAGTGGTAACATTTTCGACTACGTGCTGTGTTCGATTCCGATCAGGTCAAGCTGTTTGAGTACAGTTTTCTTTCAGAGTTTTGTCCTTACCCGGAGAAGGTAAATACTAGATAGCTTTAAGATGCCAAGGACTGCGAGATCATTTGCTTTATCATTAATTCATTTCATTCCATTCCTAACTACAGACTTACATCCACAGTATTGATGTTCAATTTATAGATCTCGCGAGAATACCAGCGATAATAAATAACAAAGTTAAAAAAAAAAATGTAAATCATAAGTCTAACAAAGAGTTAAATTGTGCAAAAACTTTGAATTTGAATTTTTTCCTCAAATATATAAAATTACAGGGTTGTTCAATAAAGAATAATCATACATTTTATAAGCATAATGCTGCATGCTAAAATTCAGCTTTACAATATGCTGTTAGCTTAATGGGTAGCATACACATGACACTAGTAGTCAGTGTTGAGGTGAGGTGTCCAAGTTGATAGATGTTCAGTTCCGCCTACAGCAAATTGGAGGTGACATGCGACTGGTAGTCTCGGACAAAAGAACTATAGGTTTGCATTCACTTGAAGGCGTCATGGGAAGATGCGGATTTCCTTTCAGAGGTAATTACTGCTAATGAAACTTGGTTACATCATTTCGATCTGAAAGGAAACAGCAAAGCTTTGTGTGAAAGTTTTCATCATCACCAACGCCAAAAAAGCAACGTTGGTTGCTCGTGCTGGGAAAGTAATGTTTATTTCATTTTTTGATATGCAAAAGGTAACAAACTAGATTTTGCTGCACGATAATGCACGGCCGCACATCGAAAATGTTATGAATACCTCACTAAAAACAATGTGAACCCTGTCCCTGACCCGCTCCATAGTCCAGATATAGCCCTGTGTGACTTTTTCATTTTTCCCAAATTGAAAGAAACACTTTCTGGTAGGCATTTTCCCTCATCAAAAGCAGGGGCGAAGGCTGCGGTGGCGATGCTGCAAAACCTGTCAAAAATGATTCCTAGCATGTCTTTGAAAACTGGTAGAAATGATGGGACAGATGCATCTAACTGGAAATGCTTTGAGAAAGTTCATCAAACATTTAAGAATGAGTAGAGGTATGTTTTCAAAAAGGTATGATTATTTTTATGGAACAGCCCTCGTATGTACTATGCCTGTAAACGGATATATATATATATATATATACTATTAATAGAGTAATAAAAACTTCTAAAAAGCATAAAAACTCATAAAAAACACTCAGAGTGCAATATAAAAAGGTTCACATAAAATTTCACACTAAAAACCGTAAAATTTTATGTGAACCTTTTTATATTGCACTCTGAGTGTTTTTTATGAGTATATATATATATATATATATATATATATATATATATATATGGAGAATTAAAAATATTTAAATCACTGTAAATATTCTTATTCATTAGCAAGTGACTAGCCTTGCTAATGACAAAGTGTGGGCTGCAAGGACGTCCACAGAATATTTTTGAGGGAGGGAAACATATTTTAAAGTGGATGATGATTAAAATATACCAGGTTTGAAATTTCAATTAAAGAACACAATTTTTAAAATCGATATACCAAAGAAAATATGGATTAATCAGTAATGTTTATCTTAAATGCTTTATTTTAAAATACTAGTGTTTTTGCTATTAAATGTAAATTTATTAATTTTAAAAATCTCTCTGTGACCGACCTCCTTGCGGACGCTCTTGGTGGGTTGTGCTGGGCGGAAGCATTTCCATTGTTATTCGTTTGAACAGCTTACTTATGGCTTATTGCTAGTGTTGAACCTGATAATTCAAATCTTTCAACTGGATTATGCGAGACGCAGGAATGTTTCACGCCGGAAGTTCAAGGTGTGGCTTTTGTATTGTATTGAACCTCCGTGAGGAAGGGGTGAGAAAGGTTCACGAACTTTGACCAGGTTCTACAAGCCGCAGGTACGGATGCAGGTGAATTCTCTAACGCTTCTATATTCCTTTTATATGTTGATCTGTTAGGACGCCGACGGAGTTCCTCCTCCAAGGAGTTTTTCCAATAAATATAATCCACCACCAACTCTTGTCGTCTGCCTTGAAACCCTGAAACAATAAACAAGGAAATGAAATGAGAGGGAATGAGGGACAGAGAATTTGTGGGAAGTAAATATCCATAATTTGGTATACACCTAAGGGAAGTAACCCTGTCCTAACTCGCTCATACTAATTTTCCATTTTTCAGATGCACTTTTCACAAAATTGGATTGAGATATAAACTTCAAAAGTTTACCATGTGAATTTGTATATTCGTTTATAATAATATGAAGAAGCAGTTTTTTAGTATTTTAATTAATGCAAAAACATAATTTTATAACAATATATATACACACACAGAGGGTGCCAAAATGTATACACACTTCAAGCAAGAAAAATTGTGTTAACATAACAAACCTGAATTCACACGAAGAGCACTAATCATCTTAGACTTTTATAATTACAACAGTTGCTCAAAATGCCCACCTTCGGCGTCGATACACTTCTGAGTACGTTGAACTACTGGTTGAGCAACGTTTACGAAAGTGTCCTCAGCGATTGCAGCACATGCCGTTTCAATTTCTTCCCGAAGTGCTGTCAGTGTAGCTGGTTTTCTACGGTATACAACATCCTTAAGAGTTCCCCAAAGGTAGACGTCCAACGGAGTTAGATCCGGTTAAATGGCGGTTCTGTTCTGTACACATGTCTCCATTGCCTTTGAACTTCAACAATATTCTCGAATACCACTTCAAAATTGCTTTCCGCTGTTCAAACGATAATCTTGGCTTCATTTTGTTGTAGCAACGCTAGCATAACGTAATGTGAGTCACATCTGTTTACAGAACATCATACGATAATGTTGGCTTCATTTGTTCATTGTTGATTTACCTGTCACGTAGCAACGCTATTATAATGCATGTGAGTCACATCTGTTTACAGAACATTATACTACACTTTACTGTTGTTTTTCGGTCCAACTTTGAAATATGTTAAATAGATATATATTGTAAAAGTATATATACATTTTTTGGCATCCGCGGCCTTTTAAAATAACTATTTTAATAAAATTGCTATATTATGAAACTATTTGAATTATAAATGTATTCTTTCTTATTTTCGTGGCTCTTTATCGTGAAAACATGCTATAGAGGTTTACTTTCATTATTTTTAATAGTGTGAAAGGAATTTACACCCGAATGTATAAAAATGCGAACTGAGAAAAATAGCGTTCTAGTTCACAATTGAACTCTTACCTTATTAACACATATTTATATCTTTCTGCCAATTTCCTCTTCCCCCCTGGTCTTTCTCTTATTTTTTCTCTTCTTTCTTTCGGATTTTTCTATTTACTGTTCAGGCACCACAGGCGGTGAACATAATGATACATGAGATGAAATGATAAATTGGAAAAGGATTTTTTTAGGAAGGAAATGTTCCAGGGGACTGGGAGATTGAAATGATAATTCAAAGCTTTGAGAAGTGTATTGCAATAAAGTGTAACTATATTGAAGAGTGAAATATAGTTTTTGTTTTTATCATACCTAGAAAATGTTTAGGCCGGAAACTTATGGATCTTAGGAATTCGCAATAAAACCCAAGGTAAGGATGACCAATGAACCCAAATCCCAAGCATACCCCTTTCTGGGGTTGAAATTCTAGTAATTGACTAAGGATTATATGAGGCCAAAATAAATATACCAATTTCAATGTTGCTTTGAATTAAAACGATTCAAAATCTGTCCTTACCTGCGCGTCTGTCCGCATTTGCTAGTTTGTGCGGTATTATGTTTTACCCTCTACTTTTATTCTCAGTTTGTTCGACTGAATTACTTATGTCACTTGTAAGCACGTATTAATAAAATACACTCTTTTTAAGTTGAAAATCTTATTCATGCTCCGGTTTCCAGGAAGGAAGATTGCTTAAAATACTTGAGTTTTAAAGAGGAAAATAACAAGATCGTCAAGTGTTTCGCATTGCCGTAGAAAAGAATGGGCGAAAGTGGTTGGTTATTGAAACTTCGTTCAGATGTTTAACAATAAAAACATAAAATTGTGCAAAGCATTAAAGTGTCATCTGTTTTGAATACATACTTCAGGAAATTCGCGCATTATTGAAGGTGTGTATAGCAGTTTGAAAAGACCACTCTCACTGGTAATTTTTTTATTTTTTAATTAGATTTCATGTTCCAGAAGATTCAGGACTTTATGCTTTAAGACGCTCTTGAGGGTATTTCAAAATTGCTCTTCTGAAAATTACAGTATTTCATGTTTTTATTATCTGCTTGTCGTAACTAAGTAGGGTTAATAATGGGTAAAAGGGACATATTTTAATATTTTTAGGTCTAAACCCAAGATGGCGGGTTCAAACCCTGCCAGGATTGATGAATTTTTCGGGCGCAAATATCCTAAGCATGGCTTCCTTCGGAAGGGAAGTAAAGCCGTGGGTCCCGTGTCGTACATTTACGGCACGAGAAAGAACCTCAAGCCTTGGAGAAGAAGCCTCTGAGCAAAATTGTCGGCCGTTTCACGCCCTGATTTGAATGGGACGCTGATGACCTGAGATGTTAAAGAGCGTCCATAAATAAAACAAATCAACAAAATAAGATATTTAGGAATATTTTACATTTTATGTGAGTAATACCAGTGATTTCAAATAAATAATTTAAAGTCTTATATAATAATGTTTTTGTTACTTTAATTTTTTATTGTTAATTATTTATTTAAATATCTTATATAGGGTATAACATTGAAACTGTTAGTGAGATGAATTTATCTTTGAATAATTAATTTATAAAATAATATTTATCTTTACAATGAAAATGTAAAAGTAGACTGCGTGTACAGTGTACAGTGCAGCAGGGATTATTGGCACTTTTCCTTCCTTAAAAATAAACCCTTTCCCAATTTATCATTTCATCTCATGTGTTTAAGGTACCAACCCGGTATTTGCCATTTTAGAGTACTGAGGAAAACCTGGAAAAAAACCTCAGTCAGAGAGGACTGTCCTGGCGGGATTTGAATTCCAGACCTCCCGCTCACGGGTCCGAGCCTTAACGACCTCGGACACTCGTGGAGGTACCCGCGATGCAGGTAGACGAGATATCACTGGGTACAGATGCTAAAGCATTTTCTGTCCCAAGAAACAGCTTGAGAGGTCAGTTTCAGTGCCAATATTCTTAAATTTCATAGAAACTTGTGGGGCAATAAGGGAAATATCTTTCAAAATCCGATGTAGTTGGGTTATGAACCGACCCCCAAAGATATCCGCAGTATAATATTCCGTTATGCTTTTGTGAATGACATGAAACATCCAGTTAGCAATGAGGCTCAAACGTCTGGTAAAGAAATGACAAGAAGGTTTCTTAGCCGTTACAAAACCCTGATGATAGCGGAGATTTCCGCACAGAATTTTGCTGTTTACTCTCAGGATCGAAATGGTGTAGTGTTCCACCTATGACAGTGCGGAACCATCGCACACACTTTTGAGTAATCAAGAGCGGGGATAATTGCATCCTCACTTCCTTTGCTGTTGACAGCTTCAGCGCCAACTGCCGATCCTCGCGAATGAGAGCATCAGCACGCTGCAACATGTCAGGTGTGACCCCCGCCCGCAGCAAATCTTGGGTCTCCGCCGAACCGCCTTCTGATGGTCTCACCCTCACCAACTGCACTTCTGTAGACTTCACACAAACGTTTTTGAATATTCCTCCAGTTTCTTTCTCCGCAGTGAGAAATTCAATGACGACACGCTGCTTGTAACCTACATCATTTACAGACACCATTTTGAAACATTACTGCAGCTACGCTATCTGTCGGAGGAAACGGACATTTTGCGCGCGCACTCGGCAACAAACTTCAAATAATTCATACCTAACGTTTCGCATTCGCAACATTGTTGTCGGCTGACAAAAAAAAAAAAAAAAGAAAAAAGAAAAAGAAAGAAAAAGAAAGAAAGAAAGAAAGAAAGAAAGAAAGAAAGAAAGAAAAGAAAAGAAAAGTGGGGCATTACATTCTGGGTGACCCTCGTACTTTATGTAAGTATCTGCTCAACATGTTTGATATTTCTCATCTATACCCCAAATAACATTTTATTTTCCACCATATTCTTTGCAAGAAGTTTATTTTAATTGCCGGTGTTTTCCGTAAACAATTTCTTATTACGTTTATAGCTAATTTTTCCTTAACTACTTCCATTTTCTTCTGCTCGTTCCATTCCCCATCAGAGCTCATAATAACCTCTGAATAATATTTTCTTAGCGGTTGTGACCGACACGGGTGGCCGAGGTCATTATGGCACGGACTCGTGAGCGGGAAGTCTGGGGTTCGAATCCTGCCAGGACCTTTCTACATGACTGCGGTTTTTTCCAGGTTTTCCTCGGTCCTCATAACAGGCAAATGCCGGGGAAGTACCCTAAGCTTAGGCCTGGAACGTTTCCTTCCTTAAAAAACCCTTTCCCAATGTATCATTTCGTCTCATATATCATCAGTGTTCACCGTCTGTGGTGCCTCAGTTGTAAACACGGGATTTAAATACCATTAAAATATTTTTTTTCTTAGTGGTTGTATTTCTTTCTTATAATTTAAAAACGTTCATTGTTTATTTCTTAATTTAGAAACATTTTGGGCAAGAATATGGCTAACGTGGTTTGAACGTTTATCTCAAGAAGAGAACGTGTTTGATCCCGACGAACTCTGTATTTCGTCACTCGTCTTCATCGTGCTGAGTGCTTTTAGCAATTCATACATTATTTTTCTCTCCCGGTTTGGGTACAAGAGCTAACAGAGGTATTTACTGAAGGCTGGAAAATGAATTGTCTGCTCGGAGAAACGACCGCCTCCTGCTTGCTATTGTGTCGGGCTCCATGTTTTCTTCTACAGCAGTAGTTTATTTTTAATTACACACCTGCGCGGAGCTTGTAGAGCTGTGAAAGAAGAGGGTGACCCTTGCCAGCAAATCCTCTTTACTTCCTTGCTTTTAATAAGAAATCCCTTTCATGCGCCATTGCGAATAAAAAAAAAAAAAAAAAATGGGAAAGAGATTCGAGCGCGCGGACGATGCAAGGGCAAGTTGGAATTTCCGTCATTAAACACAAGAGCTTCACTGGGGACGCTGGAGAGCAAGGCTGTTGTCTGTGTCTCCACTTGTCGGAGTGACACTATAGCATGCCCCGAAAACTATTGTACTGCGAGATAAATACATTGAAGAGCGAGCAGAACCCCGTGACGTTTGTGAGCTTGTTAAACTGTCGTAATGTTCCTTTCCTATACTCGTGCCTTATTATAACATAGCAAATAAAGTCCGTCATGCAGGAGCTGCGTAAACTAAGCGAATTCCTCAGCAAGTAGAATGCTTTTGAAAATGAATAGAAAATCCAAATCAGACATCATTAATTAATGAAATTAAATGGGTTATGACATTACTGTGTGATATTAGGGGAACAAAATTAGAATTCTTGCAATATTTTAGTATCTCAAAAGAGAAACCGCATTTTAGAATTATTATTCATTTTATTATTATTATTATTATTATTATTATTATTATTATTATTGAGATTAAATCACAAAAATTAATAATATACTATTAATTAAATTAAATATATGATCACTGATAGACAAAGCTATACTGTCCAGATATTAAATGTAATCATATAAATGAAATGAGCCCTTAATATCATTTTCACATTCACTAAAATAAAGAAATAACAGAAAGTTTCAACTTACATTGTATATTAAACAAGATGATGTTCATATGTGTCATAAAAGAAAACCATCTTAACATACTAAGAAAATATACACAATGAACAATAAACAATAGAAAGTTTCGGCTATTTTCATTGACTTTGAAAATTTAATTTAAATGCTATTGTATTAAAAACAGCAACGTAAACATTTTCTGAAAGTTATTGTTGAACGATTTTGATTACAAATATAATTCTCACACACATATATATTTTTGTAACGTTTCTTTTTATTACTGAGGCACCACAGGCGGTGGACACTGATGATTCATGAAATGAAATGCTATATTGGGAGAGGATTTTTTAAGGAAGGAAACGTTCCAGGCCTAAGTTTAGGGTACCTCCCCGGCAGTTGCCATTTATAAGGACTGAGGAAAACCTAGAAAAATCCCAGTCAGGGAGGACGTCCTGGCGGGATTCGAATTCCAGACCTCCCGCTCACGAGTTCGCGCCTTAACGACCTCGGCCACCCGTGGCGGTCATTTACATATTAGATACAAAGCAGAGCTGCGTTTAGATACGCTGCTTTCATATTCCTTCGCATCTGGCTAGGCTACTAGTGGGCCGGCCTGTTTCAGCACCAGCCTCCTCAATTCTTCAGGTCGGTAATCAGAGTTCTTATGGTGGCTGAGCAGGAGTAGGCATACACCATTGTCCGATGACACACTGCGCCGCCAGTACAACTATCCGAATGCGCTAGAAATACCCCGGGTCCCCACAGTTCCCTACCAGGGCGTCTGACGGGGTCGGAAATCCCCTGCTCCTCACCACAGGAATTGCCACATTCAAATAACTCCGTAACATGAGGCAAGTTCACGCAATGTCTGACTAGAGTATGCACGCTTACCCACCGGTTCATCCACGCCGATCTATTACTGGCGTTACCTCTTAATTCTAATTTTCGTAAGCATGAGACATCTAGAAAAACTTTTCACGAGTACGCGAGATTTAGAAATGCAATAATGAATCAAGAAAAGAAATGCAGGAATACTTGACGTTCCTTATGAATTTCAAACAGGACACAATTTTTCCTTTTCAAACACAGCACATTTCCTAATATACGAAACGTCTCGCATGTTTATCATCGTAAGTTTTCACTGTTGTCTTGGAGCTTCAACAAGGACAGTCTCTCATTTCACACCCTAGTCATTGTTCATATAAAAATATTGAGGAGAAAGGTCAGTGTGTTTTTGTGGTTTTTCTTTACAAATAATGTTGCTGTTTAATACAGGGAAATATCATTATTTAAATTCCTTTCTTATTATGAGAAAGTATGATCATATTAATTTTGACCATACAACTTTCAATATTCTCATAATTTTGATGATCTTTCTCAAAATAGTTGCCGTTGGATAGAAAACCCCAGTCCCAGTGTTACCGCCAATCCTCAAAGAAGCCATTTTTTACAGGTCCTTCATAATCGCCTCTGCAGCCTTCACCACTGCTTGCTTCCGCTGATGGCAAAGATCTCTCACGAAGATTTTTCCTCAATTTAGGGGGGAAAAAAACCACTGGATTAAATCTGAACTATAGAGAGAATGAGGGACACACTTCACATTGATTTTTGTGAGATATTCAACAATAACATCAGCAATGTGCTACCGTGCATTACAGCGTGACCTTTGTGTGTGATATGGCCTTGCAGAGTTTTCAAGACATCTCTGCAGCATTGCCCAGTGCAGGTACCACATGCTAATGAAGTTCTTTAAATATCGAAAAATGAAAAAAAAAACAAAAAAAAAAACAAAACAAAACAAAACAAAACAAACAAAAACATAGCATTTATTTATTTTGTTTATTTACGGACGCTCTTTAACACCTCAGGCCATCAGTGTCCCATTCAATTCAGGGCATGAAACGGTCGATAAAATTTTCTCAGGGGTCTCTTCTTTCAGGCTTGAAGTTCTTTTACGTACCGTAAATGTACGACACGGGACCCACGGCTTTCCTACTTCCCTTCCGAAGGAGCTGTTCATACCTCAGGATTGTTTACTCCCGAAAAACTCTTATCGATTATGACCGGAATTGAACCAGAGATCTTGAATCTAAGTATGGTTACCAGTGGCCCACCAGGAGCAACGACAGCAGAAACAACCAGTGTTGATAATGATGGTGACTTTCACACAGAACTTTGCTGTTTGCTCTCAGGATCCCAGTGATGTAGCCAAGTTTCACCAGAAGGGATTACCTGTAAAAGAAGCTTTCTGTTAGCATCATCTTCAACTGCAGGCGAACTACTTTTTATTCGGAAATCTACAGTAACCAAATCTAAACCTGCCGTGAACAAACACGTCCCATGTGCAACTTTTCAGTAGGTGGCAGCCAGTGAAAATTTCAGGATTTCTGAAAGCATTCTAAGTGTTATTTCTTCAGTAGAGTACAAACCGTAACCATATTTGCTTTGTGCTATAGGGAAGAACAAACATTCCATAGCCTTTGGTAATATTGCATAGGCTTCAGCTGAAGATTTGTCGCGTTTCACCTTCATTTTGTTATAGGTGGAACTGAATGTTTCATTAGCGTAAACCGGAAGCGACAGCATTCAAACTAAGTATCACGTACACATCACGCATCATGCCCTAAAAAATGATCATTCTTTATTAATGATCCCTCTTTTAACACAAGAATTACAGCCGTTAGCTAATAACTTTAAACAGATATTTGATCAAATTTAATTATCATTGCGTTTGAAATGTTTAGTTAGCAATATTAAGTGTAATAATCTTGTTTACTGCCTGTATTATACTGGGTGAGTAATGCTTGACGCAACCGCGGGACAGGCCGGCAGCGTTATATCGCTATGTCGACGGAGGCGGGGAGTATATTTCCCCTCCACTGCGCGTGGCTTCAGCGTGAGTTGAAATCTTGTACAAATAGCACGTGTTTG
>CM060833.1:14442500-14482500 GCA_030762175.1 Metallyticus violacea | reverse complement strand
TTAGCACTTTCCAGTTAGGTAAAGTATTTTATATTTTATTATTTTTTTCGCTTATAGGTCAAAATTATATTTTTTACAAATTTGTTGGGCACTCTCTAAAATTTCTGGTCATTAGCGTTCTATTCAATCTAGGGCGTGAAACAACTCACAATTTTTTCTCAGAGACTTTCTTTCGGGTTCGAGGTTTCGAAAATGAGATGTACCGTGCGGTCCATTTCAAACCTGCTGACTTTCTAGCGGGCCGAACAGCGCGCCATTACTGGGGAGAATCGACCGTTCCTTCACGGGAAGAAAATCCATCGCCACGCATACTGCCCTTGTTGAAAACATGCGAGTTACAGTAAGCAAATACTTGTTAACAATGGTTCAGAACAGTGTTGAGCAATGAATATCTTTTAACGGATGAAATTTAGATGTTGTTTTCCTGAATCTACTGTCCCTTCAAGACCGTACATAATGAACTGTGGAGAGAAATGGTATCTCTTAAGGACATAAAGAAAACCCAAAAGAAGGCAGTTTTGACAGAGGAGAAACTTGCAGATGTTCGGCAAGAATGTAGAGAAGTTCTAGAAAACCTTAACGTATATCGTACGCTCGCATCATCCAAGTAAATGTGCTCTGTACGGCCCGCTAGAACGCCGGAAGGTTTGAAATGGACCGCACTGAATATGTGTAATTTATTCCGAGGGTGCCAATAAATGTATACACACTTTCACAGTAGATATCTATTTAATATATTTCAAATTTCGACCGAAAAACAACAGTAATGTGTAGTATGATGTTCTGTAAACAGATGTGACTCTTATACATTATGATAGCGTTGCTACGTGACAGGTAAATCAACAATAAACAAATGAAGCTAAGATTATCGCATGATGCTCTGTAAACAGATGTTTACAGATGTTTAAGATGTGACTCACATTACGTTATGCTAGCGTTGCTACAATAAAATGGAGTCAAGATTATCGTTTAAAAAGTGGTATTGCAAAACCGAGAATGTTGAAGTTCAAAGGCAATGGAGACGTGTGTACAGAGCAGAACCGCCAACGCGAGTAACAATTGCGCGCATCCAAATTTGAGACTCGTGGTATCATATGCATAAAAAACCAGCTACACTGCAGGCACTTCGGGAAGAAATTGAAACGGCAAGTGCTGGAATCGCTAAGGACACTTTCACAAACGTTGCTCAATCAATAGTTTAACCTACTCAGAAGTGTATCGAAGCCGATGGTGAGCATTTTGAAAAACTGCTGTAACTGTAAAAGTCTAAGATGATTACTTCTTATCATTTTATGTTTCTATGAATTCAATTTTGTTATGTTAACACAGTTTTTTCTTTGCTTGAAGTGTATACACATTTTTAGCATCCTCTGTAGTAACGTAATTTTATAAAAATGTAAACCTATGTCACAAAGTATCCTATCTGATGGAAAAATGATATTTAATAACACCTGTGTAATACAGCAACGCTTCATAGAACAATAAAGTAGCATTATTGGGATGTCACCAAAAGTATTAATTACAATAAACCTCTTTACTTGTACACATATGATTGTAGCGATTTTAAACTTACATATTTTTCTCAGCGATACATTATGTAATTTTGAATCATAACGTAAATTTAAGAGTAACTTGGAAGTTTCAATTCTACATGCGCAGACTTTTTTTTGTACAAAACCAAAAAAAAAAAAAAATAAATAAATAAAAATAAAAAATAAATAAATAAATGAAATGAAATGAAATGAAAATAAAAATAAAATAAATCACAAAACATAATTAAATGGTTGCAGTTCAGCGGGCATATAGGCCAAGATTTAGTCTTAACGTCCCTTATGGTAACAACGTTACCATCAAATCCAAAGGATAGAGCACCGGATTTCTACGTGAGTCAGATGAGAATGCGGAGAGTGTCAGTACGGCTTTCGTGCGCAGTCCTAAAAAAATCTTTGAAGCGGGCAAGTGGAAAACTAGCGCTCCTGTAAAGGTGTTAAGAAAACTCTCTAACGGAGACCATATTGCTACAAATCCTAAATTGTGATGATTATGCTGTCAGTAGAAACTTCTGCACAGAAATGCTGGAAGAGGAAGATGCTGATGAGTTCCTTAGTCGTGTAATTTTCAGTGACGAGAGTACATTTCATCTTAATGGAAAAGTGAACAGACAAAACGTTCGTATCTGTGGGTCGAAGCATGTGTGGGATTCACCGAAAGTGAATGTTTTCTGCACCATATCTCATCAACAGGTCTTTGGACCCTTTTTCTCTCTCCTGGAAACAAATGTAACTGGATTTATCTACCTAGTCATGCTCCAGAATTGACTGTTTTCTCAACTACAAGATTAATAGAACAGCAACATAATTTGGCAACAAGATGGCGCTCCCACTCACTTCCCTAAACTGTGTGCGGGAATGGTTTAATGCAACATTTCTATCTTTGGATCGGTCGCCATGGTCCGGACTTGGCTTTTCTTGTTGGCCTCCGAGGTCTTCCCTGTGACTTTCTCTAGTGAAGGTACATACAGCAGTGTACATGCCACCGCTACCTACTTCAATTGAGACGGAGGATTATTGCAGCAGTTGGATAGGGAAATGTTGGCTGAAAATTATTCTGGGAGATCAATTTTTAATTAGAGCAATCTGCTTCAAGGAACAGATTAGATTGAGAGGGAATAAGAAATAGGCCTTCAAAGTGAGAAAGTGGTTAGACACCATCGGGTTGAGCAATATTTGGATAGCAGGTCAAGGAAATAGGAAAACTGTATGGAAGAAGGTCAGGAACTGCCTAAAGGATACAGACAGCATACAATTGCGCAATGTGGGGAGAAGATATCTTTGGAAGTGTAAACGGGGTTAAAATTCGGGTGGGGGATGGAGTTGTACATCAAAACAGGATCAGACTCATTAAACAAGGGACTAGCGTGGTTTACGCTCGTCTTCCTTTACTGACTTTAACAGAGGGCAAGGGGCATGCTGGGCTCTGCTGGTAGGCAAGGATGAGGAGCAGGTAGGCAAATTCATGTCGAAGGTGAGACAACTCAGATCTGGAAAGGTTGAAAACCTGGTGAGGGAAGAGGGGAACTAAACTGATTTAAAAATGTATGTATTGATTATATTGTATTGACAAAGGGGATGGGGTTCCATATTCTGGATGTTTACATTAAGATATTATTATTATTATTATTATTATTATTATTATTATTATTATTATTTCAACTGCGTCAAGCAATGGAGGTGTGACTTATTTACTTATTTATTTAAGTACTGTACTTTTTGTGTATTATGAAAGGCAAGTATACCCGTGCACCCGCTCGAAGCTTAAAGTTAATATCATGTACGTTAATTTGGGTAAATATTCATTCAGGTATTCCAGGCATGCTAACATCAGTGTGGCAAGAAATGGACTACCGGCTGCATTTATGCCGTGTCACAAATGGATCCCATATTGAACATTCGCAATTTGTGATACGATAACTGCCACAGGTTTTCTCACTTTAAGGTTAGGGATCAAAATTATATTGTATATCCCAGATAAAAAATAACATATAAGCATAAAACCTCTGTAATAATTTGTATATTCACAAAGTTAGGAAAGTTTAAACAACATTAGATCATTTTAAAGGGAAAAATGACATTGATATAGCGCGAAAATACGTCATAAACTACGTCACATATGGCACATGTTTGTATCAACATTTGTACTTGCTTTTAGAGCCCATGGCCATATCTCACACGTGTTCTGTATTCAAGCGAGAACACACTTTATGGGAACGCAAGCACAGCGGTTGCTGAATACCTACCGTGCCTGAAAGATATACGACTCGCATGACAGTGTTACATAATGACACTATCCATTGTGTGTCTTGCATCCTACAAAACATTCTTTAATTACATTGATATATTTATTGCAAGCAGACGGGTGTGCGCAGAAACACATCTTGCGCTTTAATTAGTTCAGTGCTGGATCCGGTTTCACTCTTAACGAACCTCCAACGTAACGTATCGACTTGGCTGAAAATGAAAGTTATCGCGTGTTTTGCATTTTTATTTCTGACGCGATAGATGATCGACGAGGTAGGAAAGAAGAAGCGACTGTCTAGCAGTTTAACTTAGTGAAGAGCTGTTGATAACTACAGGGTGGACCATGAAATAAACAATAAACGCGCAAATAATGTTTACTATATTATCAAATTCAGAATTCAGAGATACGTACATAATTATGCAGTAAAATAAAAATATGTTAATATCAAATAAATTTCAATTTATAATTAACAATTAACTAAAAACATAAAAACCCTGGTTCAAAAAGTACCTTCATAAAATTTTTATTGCCCTTATTACTTCAAAGTGCTCTAGAATCATTATTTCCAATTATACTTAGCCATAGTTTGATATTTTAACTTCTACAACACACGTGTAGAATTGTACAAACTAATATATATATATAAACTATGCAGCACAACACAAAAAGTTCGACATTCAGGAGCTGCGTAAACTAAGCCAATTCGTCTGCAAGGGGGATAGCTTCAAATAAGAATTAAAAAGTACAGTTTTAGGCTTATTAGTCAATGAAATAAATTTTGGCATTATGTGTTGTATTAGCATGTAAAACTCTCTAATAAAATGGTGTACAATAATACATTGCTTAATTACGCTTGTCTGATGTTATTTTTCCCTGCATAATCACTTGAAAGTAAATGTTTATAAGGAAATTACTCCAATTTGCAAAAATAAGGAGAAAAATTAGAATTCTTGCAATTTATAAATACTATTAAAGAACATTTTTGAATTATCATTATTATTATTATTGTTATTATTGAGATGAAAGCACAAAAATTAATATTATACTATTAATTAAATGAATATATACGGTCAAGATAAAGATTTACTGTGTGGGTACTTTTACACATTTTTAAATGTCACTATGTTTATGAACTCAGTCTTTGGTATCATCTTTATATTCTTAAAATAGAGAAAAATAACAGAAAGTTCCGAGTTACCTTGTGTATTTAAGGAGAAGTAGTTCATATGTGCCAATAAAACGAAAACATGTTATTATTTAAAAACAAATAAATTTAGGGAATAAAATACCTGAATTGGGCCATATTAAAGTAATTAATACATTGTATTACGCCGCCTAATGAATATTCAAGAACAAGTTCGTGTGTTCCTAGAGTTGAGCTTATACTGACCTCCCCACCGGCTTCTCAGCCGGCTTTTAAGCTACAGAACGAGAGCAGAATAACAGAACACGATCAACCAACTGCAATTGGAGCGTTCCGCTAACTAAAAATAACCCAATATAATAATAGCATTATTATTGATGGCTTTTGTGATTTTTGTGGAGTATTTCGAAAGCGTAATAACTTTTTGTTATTTAATTCTCATCATTTGCGCTGTAGTGATTTAGAAAACCATATTAGGGAAGCATGCCTAAAAGTTTCCAAAGGTTACCTCTGTAAGTATAACTACATTCCTTGATATTTAACGAAAAAATAACTAAAATAACTCTATAAAATGTAAGGTGTTCGCTCTAAGTGGATTCAATTTTTAGTGTTAACATAAAAAAACATAACCCCTATGTACGTTCTGCAATACTTTTCTGTGTCAAATATAAGTTATGGTTTGGTAAAATAAGATTCCCTAAAATAGATAATACAAAGCTCATAATACATTTATTTTAACACATACCCTTTAGGCGTGGACACAAGAGGATTAGCGGATGGTAAAGCCTCCGTGGTAACTGAGCCTTTCAGCACTAGATGGGGTTAGTGTGGTCAGCGCTTGAGCCCACAGGAAACTTTTGGGAAATGAAGTTCATTTGGATTTCATGTACCACGCGTTACTTATTTATTCGTTGGCCACAACCGTAGTGAAATTTTGTTTAAGAGATTGCATAATTTTATAGGTGGGGACACTGGTTTAGCTAAATGAAAAGCGTTCTAAGAAACGAGATTCAAGAATCGTTGAGAAGGCATCAATATGCTCCTGAAGCCGTAAGGGAGAGAAAGTTAAGAATCTTATCGTACACAATGTTTTAATTAGCACTTACTCAATTCAGCTAATAAAATATCCTTTGTCTCAGCAACAACAGTATTTGAAAGGCCTGCATTGACCAGCCGATTGTGATTTCACTCGAGGATCGCAATGAGCCTTTCAACAAGTATATTACATACTATTTTATATTAGCATATCATAATGTAACTTATTTTGAATTTATTACGCTTTATTTTAATTTGGAAAGTTAAAACTAACGATAACTGGAAATATTGTTTGTATGGTTACGCGTTAATATTTTGTTAATTTTATTGAAATTAATAGGTCGATGATATGAAGGTTAATTGAAAATTATAATGGCATTTGACGGAAGTGATCAAGGTTTTAAGGAACTCCGCCCGAGGTGGTTGAAGCGACGACAAGTTTAAGGATTTGCTGTCTGAGAAATGTAAAAAACAATATGAGCTAGAACGGGATTTATTCTCAGTTTGGTGCAAAAAGAAAAATGTCAGGACAGTTAGTGAGAATGTTATGTTGGTGTATTTTCTGGGGAAATCTTCAACATTATGGTATGCGTTAAAGTCCTCGTTATATCTGAGTCATAGTGCAGGTATCTCGAAGTTTGAAGTTTGATCGTCTTCTTGAAAAGAAAATCTGTTGGATGTGTAGCAAACAAGTCCAGTGTTTCCACAAAAGATGACGTAAGTAAAGTTTTGGTGGAAGTTCCTGATGCAGAATATTTAGATATAAAGGTTGGTGTAATAATGTAACTTGTGAAGAAGGAACTCGATGATTAAAAAAAATACACTTATTGCACCAGTTCCGAAACACAAAACTGAGCAGGAAAAGTCGGTGAACATTTACAGAAAGTTTGTCTCTCTGCGTCCGAAACATGTTGCACACAATCGTTTATTTGTGAATTACAGAAATGGAAAGTGTACAGCGCAGTCATTTTGTATTAACGCAATAGGATGTTTGGGAAGAAAATTGCAGAATTGTTGAAACTAGACAACCCCTTTAGTTATACTGCACATTGTTTTCGGAGAACGTCGGCTATATTATTTGTGGATGCTGGAGGAGATGAACTGAAATTAAAGAAACTGGCGGTTGGAGATCATCGGAGTTGTAGAGCGATATGTGGACGACTCCTTGAACAGTAAGGTCGAAATCTGCACTAGAATTATTGGAAAGGGTGAGTCACCTGATGAAGACAGCAATAATGATGGCGCTTTCGCAGCAGTGAGGGGATGTCAGGAATCTATGAAGAATTGTGCACGCTCCTTTACGAAGAATGCTCTTGGTTCAGATCCTACTGTTGTTAAATACATATATAGGTGGGGGAAAAAAAATATGTATATATATATATATATATATATTATATTTTGGTAATTAAATAATTTTCAAAATATAGTGCTTTAAATGCTTTGCCTAATACGACGAAGTCGGCCCTGGTGGTGTAGTGGTTACCATACTTGGCTCCTAAACGCAAGATCGCGGTTCGAACCCGGCCAGGACCGATGGATTTTTTTCGGGCGTAAAAAGCCTAAGTATGGCTTCCTTCGGAAAGGAAGTAAAGCCGTGGGTCCCGTGTCGTACATTTACGGCAACCTCAAGCCTGAAAGAGAGGCCTCTGAGCAACATTTGTCGGCCGTTTCACGCTCTAAGTTGAATAGGACGCTGATGACCTGAGCTGTTAAAGAGCGTCCATAAATAAATCAATCAAAAAAAAAAAAATAAATAAATAAATAAAATAATACAACGAATTTGAATTTTCAAATATAAGTACTCGTATTTTGCATTCTAGATTTCTTTTTAAACCTTTTAAAGTTCTATGTTGATTAACAAAGTTATTAAATCAAAGAGTAGACATATTTACATGTAATTGTACATGTAGTTATTCCATTGACCAATAAAACAATCAAATATATCTGTTGAATTAATCCTTTATGAAGTTTGAACTTTAATCATTTGGCATATTAGTCGCAATTAGTAATTCTATGTTTCGAGTGCTAATGAAACAATGTGCCATAGATCCCTAAGCTAAAACTTGTCAGTTTATTGGAGGTAGTATGTTATAACGTTATAGCTGAAAACTCTCTGCTTTGATCTTGCATCACATTCTGGGAACCGTTGATGGCCTTTAAATTTCTGACAGCTGGCCTATATCCGCAAGTTGAAATTATAAAGTTGTTATGTGGTGAGAGTCTTCCTTTTGGTTGCACACAGACGCAGATCTGCCACTCATGGAAAGAGCACTACAGAGTTGCAACGCTTCTCTACTACCGTTGAGGTCCGCCTCGCAACCGACAGGTTAAGTACTGGACATGAATTTTCAAGCTACGTGGAAACGTCTAACACATAGCATTTCGCTTATATATAAACGATTTAATGCAATATTACTGATCATAAACTTCAAGATAAATAACACGTGCCTGCGATAGAAAAACTTTTTAAAATGGTTAGCTCTTTTTTATATATTTTTGCTTTTTGAGTCGATATTAAAATGGCACTCACATAGAAAATTATATTGACTATTTTTATATTTTGTTCTGTCCGAATTAAAACAGCAATAAGAAGTTGTAAGTTACTAGGCAACGATAGAAAACAAAGTATGTAATGACAATGGAATCCTCTTTAAGATTTAACATCAAATTTTAGGGTACAGTTTGAAATTTCAAAGTGATAGTGGTTAAAAAAGGAGGAGCAAAACCGAAAATACAATGAACGCTAATTTTAAACTTTATCTTCAATATCCAAATGGACTAATATATTTATAAACTGAATATGTTTAAATAGAAAATTATTCGACTGTCAAGTTTTGAAATGGAAACACTGTAAATATTTTATTACGCACTAATACTCCAGTACAAGGGTTGTTAAATAAAGAATGATAACTTTTTTATTTCACTCATGTGACGTCACCTTTAAATCTCTCAATGAAACGAAACAAAATTTTGAATTTTGACCCAACACAGCCGGATTATGGAGTGAAATTATCGAAAAAATATTATCAAAACCTTTTTATCAGGCGACGTGCATTTGTCTTGTAGTCAGTGTAACCAACTCTGTACCTCCACTATGTTATTCCTGAGCACGCATTACTGACCACTTTTGCTAGAGGTGGTGGGGAGCTATTAATAGCAACAAAATCATGGACGACCGACAACCATGACGCAAAATGGAGCGTTCTTCAAATCGTTTGGTGATGCATTAAATGTGAAAATTGATCTTATCATTAGGAATTCCTAACCAAAGAATTCAAAGAAAAGCGGAAACATTCTATGTTATATTTTTTTTTCTCAGCTGATATTTGAAAATTAAAGGGTAGCGTTGTACGAGTGGACTTTTGTCAATTTGAGTTTCACGGTTTTTAATACAATAGATATTCTTAAGTATAACAAGTATATAATATATATATAAATATATATACTTTTTATTCTTATTCTATTCATGATATTGTCCTAAACCGTATTTTACTCTTCTCTATTGGGGCATTACTGAAAATCGGCATTTTTCTGTCTCTAGATTGATTATGTTAGGTGCAAATGTACAATTATTACAATTTTGTAAGCCAAATTTAAAGGAATTGTATTTAAAATTTTATTTTAATCTTGTAATACTCCTAATAAAGATCACTCGAGGATCTGAACTTTCCAGACAATTCATAACATTCGTGAATTTATCGGTAATCTCAGACCCTCTCGTGATACTACTTGTGATAATTTATCGCTCTTTAATTTAATTTTAAAATATATTCTTAGCTTAAAGCGTAATGCACTCGTGGTATTAGTTTCTTGTCACTTTCGATTCCTGCCTGTGAAAGGTGTGCAAGTTGAGATATGTTCAGTTCCACCTATTGCAAAATATAGATGACATATAATAGAGTGCATACAGCAAGAACCACTTCGACCACCCTACAAGAACTCCAGATTCAAACATTGAACTGGCTTGCTAGGAGTTCGGACCTTAACCCCATTGAACATTTATGAGATAAGCTGGAGAAACGAGTCCGAGAGAGTCCTGTAGCCCCTCAAACACTCCAACAGTTTGCAGATGCTCTAATCTAAAACAACAAGTTTTCTTTAAAATATTTTTTCGCTGCAGTTATTGAATAACTGCATTTTTTTTTTTTTTGCATAAGTTTCCCATTTTTTTTAGGATCCACATAAGCCATTACTTTGAAACTTTTACCACTTATTTATGGTATTACTGTGATGATTTGGATGTATTATGGTAGAGATAGAACAAAATGTGACAATGTAACAAAATAAATTGTTGGGGATAAAACAGAAAGAAAGTAAACAATACAAAATAATTTATAATTTGCTTCAGAGTCATGGTGCAGTAGTGAAAATAGATCAACAAAATTAAATTATGAGCATCTGTAGGCTGCAAAAGTTTCATTTCATTACCTTTAAGGATGCATGAGAAAATTGGAACTAAAGTTGGTAAATTTAGCATTTCAAGGATAGGCCTTTCATACCTCCCTTAAACTTTTGTAAAAAATATTTACTACCCTAAACCCAACTATGGCAGCAATACATATGTTCGTATTTTTATCCTTCTAATTGTAGATAGAAAGTAAGCAAATCACCCATTTTACCCTCTGCTTATCGTTTATTTAGATATACTGGGAATTTTATTTAAATTATATGTTCGTAAGACAATTTTTATATAAATTAGAAGCGGATGGGAGTTTTTTACAAATCTGTGCATTAATAAATTAAAATAATATAATTCAAAACCCAAATTAATGTTTTTTATAACGGTCTCTGCTCTCTCCGTGTAGTTTCTTTGATGTAATCGGACTATTTCCATGGTTATTTTTAATATCCCCCATCTTGCTCTGTGAAGAAAGCCCGTTTTCATTATAATACTTTAAACTGGTACCGGTATAGTTTTATTTTTATTCTGCACTAGCAAAAAACCGTTAATGGGGGAAATAATACAATACCGAGATTATTTACAATTTTTTTTTCCAGAATTTTAGTAGACTTTAAAAAGCTATACCCTTAGAAACCTGGTAGAAAAAACTCCGTAAAGCCAAATTGGGCGGGCGGGATGCAGATAAAAACATGCAGCTAAAACGTTGTTTGACAAAGTCAGTGCCTTGCTCAAAAGGCAACCCGCTGCTTTTATTTTTAGCAGAGGTGTTTTTTTTTTTTAATTTTTTATTGTGTAAAAGCGCTTTGAGACACTGCATGACACTGCGGGTGTTAGAAAGAGAAGTAAAACACACGACGCACAAGGTCGAATGGGTTTTATCACACAACGGTAGATAGGATTTTTAATGCTTTAGGCTCCTAGATTAATCTATTTCTAGTTCATGATGGTTTGGCTACCTTTGTTTCACTGTTTTTATGGTAAAGATTGTCATTTACCAGTTTGACATGCGCAGAAAGTTGTTGACAACGAAAAATGAATAAATCGTGGTTGCTAGCTCGCATGATCACCAAGTAATGAAATAAATAGCGTGGAGCATTGGTCAGTGCACACACACTGCTTTCAATACAGATACTTTTGTTTTTTAAATAGCGATTCTATAATTGTGACGCAACGAAAATTTAGTCACCTTCTAACCCAGGAGTTCTCAACTGGGGGGCGCCCCCCCTCCCCCCGTGGGGATCTTGGAGAAGCGTGGTGAGTAATGAAAAAATGTTTATAAATTTGTTGCAAGTCAAACAAACAAACAAAAAAAAAAAGCTGTGACAAAACTTTTGTTGCAACATTACCTCCAGAGTTCAGAATTTAACTTTGCTTTCTCCCCACGTCTTAACGATCTTCTTGATGCAAAATCTTCCACTTAATTTGAAAAGTGAATTGAAGAACTTGGTTTCAAACAATTTGGCATTCTTGAAAACCAAATTGTGTACTACTTTCCAGATATTTCTTCAGATAACTGGCAATTTAATTTGACACAAGATCCATTCAAAATAGAAGTGGACTTACTTTCTGATTCCCTTCAAGGGCAGACAATCGACCGAAAATGTGACTCTCAGGCAAAAGAGGAGTTCTGAAACATGACTTTTGAAATGTTTTGGTTAAGTTATTGCCCTGTGTACCCACAAGTTGCTACAGAAGCTGCAAGGTTGTTGGTGCAGTTTTCGTCAACATATCTGAGTCTGAGTTTTCTGCACTGGCCTACATCAAATAGAAATACCGAGCACGGCTGGACGTTGAGTATGATCTGAGGTGTGCATTACCGCAGTTGGAACCAAACATCCAAAAACTTGTGAAAAAAAAAACAATGCCCTCTCATTAATTGTGTTCTTAAGAAATAAAACCAAATGTTATAGCTTGAAACTGTAACTACAGTAAGGGGCACAATCCTCTGTAATGTAGGTCTATTAAGCATGTTTAATTATTATCTATAAACAAAAACCAATATTCTCTTCTTTTTCTCATTTGCCCTACTCCCTTCTTCATTGATACAGAACCGCCACGGGTGGCCGAGGTCGTTAAGTATCGGACTCGTGAGCGGGAGGTCTGGGTTGGAATACCGCCAGGACCGTCCTTCCTGACTGAGGTTTTTTCCAGGTTTTCCTCAGTCCCCATAAATGGCAAATGCCGGGGAGGTACCCTAAACTTAGGCCTGGAACGATTCCTTCCTTAAAAATACATCCTTTCCCAATATATCATTTCATCTCATGTATCATCAGTGTCCATCGCCTGTGGTGCCTCTGTAGCAAAAACGGGCGTTAAACATTGTTCATTCATTGACACAGGACAGTATTGCAGGGGCAGGGGGCACGTGATCAGCATGCCAGCCCCCACGCGCCACCTCTCCATCAGGCAGCTTCCCAATTGTCCTCACGAGGTTGAGCGAAACCCATTCCGGACCTCCCTAACTTTGAAACATCCGTAGACAGGCATCAGGAATCGACCTGGGCCTTCCAGCCGGCAGTGAGCAACGCTAACCACTTGCCAAGGAGATGGTCCCAAAACGAATGTTAGTATTTCTAATATCTGTAATAATTAAACATTTAAAATATTTTTATAGTTAAATTTATTAACTCTAATAGCACAGTAGAAAATTGTACATTGATAAATCATTAGGCCCAGAGTGAGGGGGCGTATACTAATTTGTGAATGAAAAGGGGAAATTAGACCCAAAAAGATTGAGAGCCACTGTTCTAAACATTGGAGGGCATGGGCAATAGGTGGCCCTTATTTTTCAACTTTTACCTCCCAACTTCTATCTTGCCCCCCCCCCCCAAAAGCTGTGCAAATTTTCAGCTCAATGTGATAACTGCTTGGTGACCTTCAAACTCTCTGAAGTTTGAATATAGTACATACAAATATTAATTCCGTACAAAGGCGGTTACTCTTCTCAATCTCGACTATTTTTTTTTTCTTCTTAGAGAAATTTTATGTGAATATCCAGGCAAACCCAGAAAGTATTAAATACACTCTGAATAAAAAGTCCCAAAACTTAATTCGAAAAATTCCTGAAATAACACAATAATTTCTATAAGTAAACACATTCTTTTACAATAATTATATATATATATATATATATATATATATATAGAATCAAAACATTATATAAAAGAACGAACATTGAACATTGTTTTACTAGAGAGAGGATTTAGTGCAGTTGAATATTTTTTATGCTATCTGTCAACTGTCTGTAAAACAAATTGATTCTCAGTTTCTTCCTTTGTGAAAATGTTATTGTCATCCTTAATGATTTTGACTTCTACTTCTTCAACGTCATTCACAACAAGAATCTTCTCAAGTTTTTCAATTCCACCTTTGTAACCAGGAACATTGTTCCCAGTTGAACCATATTTGTCGAGTAAATACGTGCTGATAGAAAATCTAGTGCAGAAAATTGTTGGACCAGTAGTTACGAAAGACGAAAACTACATGCTTATAAAGGAAGAAAAGTTATTTTGGTGCAGAATATACCCCTTCAGTTGGTTTTTTTCTTCTTCCCCTTCATCACCTTTATCTGCTTCCAGTATAACTTGAGCCATCTTTGTCTTAACCCTGTTGGAACATTATAATCAAATAAGGATAGAGCCACAGTTTCGTGAACTACGAGGGTAGGTCCATAAGTTTCCGGCATAACCATTTTCTAGGTATGAACTATGTGTTTAGTTGTCCTTGATTGCAATAAACTTCTTACATCTTTAAATAAACATTTCAACCCCCTCTCCCACAGTCAGAAGTCCTGTCTGCAAAAGGGCACAAACAGCATCCATTACTTCTTCGTCACACTTAAATTTCTTCCTTGAAGGCCCTTCTTGAGTTTTGAAAAGATAAAATAGTCACTGGGAGCTAGATCTGGGCTGTAGGATGGATGGCCGATCTCCTTGAAGACACATTTCTTCACAGCTTCCTTTGCAACAAGAACTGTGTGCACAGGCGCGTCGTCGTGAAGAAGGCGCACACCACCACTCAGCTTTCCTCGCCTTTTCTTTTTGATGGAAGCACGTAGTCTGTGCAGTAGGGCAGCATAGTACTCCCCATTTACTGTTGTGTCCCTCTTCTTGAAGTCAATGAAGAATATTGCTTCACAGTCCTAAAAGTTTGTGGCCATAATCTTCATGATTGATGAGTGACCTTGGTCTTTAAAGGCGGTGCTTCGCTGGGTTTACGTCACTCCATTGATTCTCTTTTATACAAGCGATCACAGTAGAGCATCATAGTTTCATCTCCTGTAACAATGGTTTGCAGAGTTTCTACTTCGTTGCCACGACAGAGCTCCAAAAATCCCTGACAACAGATTACTCGTTGGTGCTTTTGGACTGGCGAAAGAAGTCTAGGCATCCATCTTGCACTAACCTTATTCTTGTTTAAATGTTCATGAATAATTCAAAGGACTGTTGTTTTAGAAAAGCCCATCCTTGCTGCTATTTCTGTAACTTTGAGCCGACGGTCTTCCATAATTCCATCCACAAGAGCGATGTTTTCAGGAGTGAGCGCCTCCAAGGGCTGACCTGTACGCTCTTCGTCTCTAATGCATTCTAGACACATTGGGAAAATTGTGCCCTTTCTTTTACGCTAGAATATGAGGGGGATGCTTCCCCACATTTATCGCCCAATCGCTGTTTAATTTCATTTGAAGGAAGTCCTTTTTTTAAGAACTTAATTATAGCTCGATACTGCATTTTAGCATGTCACTGTCTTCTACACATGGCCTTCTTTATGCAACTATATATGAAGAACTGAACATAGCGGAGCGGAAGCTACAGCTGAAATTATTTACTTAACAGATTAGCGTATGACATCAGATAAGGTTTTTGTGAAGGCGATAATCCTTATCGGCGAGATCGGAAACTTATGGACCTACCTTAATGAGTATCAGAAATGATTCGATTTTTTTTTTTTTTTTTTTGCAGCAGCGTTACTGATTTCTGGATCAATACGCTGATAATAATTTATGACTAGAATTTCAGGTAAGGAAAAATAGAAAAGAACTCTTTTTATGGACGATTTCTTTGACATATCTCATTCAGATGCTTTCGGACAGATGACAGGAATGTTCACCATTGTCATTAACATCGCTGCTTTGGCTGCTTGACCGCCACGGGTGGCCGAGGTCGTTAAATCGCGGACGCGTGAGTGGGAAGTCTGGGGTTCGAATCCCTGACTGAGGTTTTTTCCAGGTTTTCCTCAGTCCTCATAAATGGCAAGTGCCGGGAAGGTACCCTAAACTTAGGCCTGGAACGTTTCCTTCCTTAAAAAAATCTTTCCCAATACATCATTTCATCTCATGTATCATCAGTGTTCACCGTCTGTGGTGCCTTTGTAGCAAAACGAGCGTGAAATACTTTTCATTCATTCATTCATTTTGACTGCTTGATGTTGAATCATAAGTTTCTGATGTAACAAGATGTGATGATAGGTGTCGTTTACATAAATAGAAATTGATATTGGTCTCAGTGGCCCCCCCACGCTCTATTGATTATCATACTTGCATCCTAAATCCAAAATCGCGGGTTCGAACCCGACCAGGACCGATTAATTTTTTCGGGCGTAAAAATTCTAAGTATGGCTTCCTTAGTAAGGGAAGTAAAGCCGTGGGTCCCGTATCGTATATTTATGGATGAAAAAGAAACTCAAGCCTGAAAGAGAGGCCTCTGAGCAAAATTTGTCGGCCTTTTCACGCCCAGAGTTGGATGGGACGCTGATGACCTGAGATGTTAAAGAGCTTCCATAAATAAATCAATCAAAGTAAAAACACTCTATTGACCTTCAAGGCGGAAAGGGATCTCCTACGCAAGTCACTGTAGTCGGCCGAAGAGACAGAAGTGAAACCATTGGATTCGAGTTCTGAGATAAATGCATTGACTTAAGTTTCGAAAATAGAAGTTTGTGACATTTCCCTCTAGAAATATTTGAAACACAAAGTCCTTGCCACACTCGACACATTCATGCAAAGAATAAGGGACACAGTTCAGGCCATACTAGCAGCTATGTGTACACGCCTCATGGAAAATATTTCACCCCTCACGTGAATGGAGGGCATTTGGAAGGAGTAATTGTCAAAATATGAATATTTATTGATATTTCGATAATGGAAAATATCAGCTCTCATGTATTAACATTGTGAATAAAGTTCATGCACACCGAAAAACATAGTACACGTTTCAGAATGGTTGATGAACATTGCCTCACTCTGTACAAAGGGCATTCTATAGGTAATGTAATATTTTATTCTCTTTCAGTTTTTAATATGTGATTGTTTATAGATACTCTTGATTTTCTTTTTCTACTCATTTTAATCGATATTTATGGTTCCTTTTCCTTCCTTGGTACTGTAACAGGTGGCGGTCGCGTCATATGTCAAGTACATGCTATTGGTTAAAGCATGTCCTATCTTGAACGGTCTTACCTAAAAGCTTCTACAGTGATAATGTATGAGGCTTCCTTCCTGAGCTTTTGTTTTGAGTCGACTTAGCTAAAGAGTTCAGGGTTGGAGTACTTTCGGCTTTTCATTATAAATTAATAGGAGCTTCTTGACTGCATCCTGTGACCCAGGTTTGCTTTCAGTTGTGATAGATCTGTCTTCAGATATATTTATTTGTGTATTTATTTAAGTGCATACATAACAAAAGAGTACAATAATTGTTAATAATAATAATAATAATAGTTGCAATCACCGAAGAGTAAAAGTCCGTCACGCTGGAGCTGCGCAAACTAAGCGAATTCCTCAGCTTATAGAGTAACTTTTAATAAAGATGAGCATAAAACGAAATTAGGCCATATTAATTAATGAAATGAAATAAATTAGGAAATTACTGCATGGTATTATGGAAACAAAGTAAGAAGTTTTGCAACCTAAAAGAGAAACCATATTTTAGAATTATTATTATTATTATTATTATTATTATTATTGTTGTTGATGATGATGTTGAGACAAAACCACAAAAATTAATGGTATACTATTAATTAAACGAAATGTATGACCACTGATAAACAAATCTATACTGTGTGGGTATTTTTAAACATTTTTAAATGTAACCATGTTTATGAACTGAGTCCTTGATATCATATTTACATTCACTAAAATAGAGAGAAATAACAGAAAGTTATTGTGTAAAATTTATCTAACGTTTTACGTATTTTTATAATGAAGTCCACATTTAATATGTTTCAAGTTAAGCAGCCACATACACCACTACTATTTGTTTGACTTTCTCAAAATTAATTTGTAAAAATGGGGGAGTAAAATGAGTTTTTTTAAATTTTTATCTACTGTTTTTACGAACCACATTTATACTTCTACAAATCACATGGGTCCTTAACAATCTTTTAACAGGCCATGTGAAGACCTGTAATTTAAATATTCAACATAAGTATTTGTTTCATGTAACATTTTTCAACTCACCTGTATGTTGCATACACTGCAGAATATTATTTTACTTTCACTGGTTAACCACTATCTACCTTCATCTACTGACTTAGCAGACAGATTTTTTAATAATGTTAAACACCCCTTTTTTTTTTACTACTGAGGCACCACAGACGGTTGACACTACTAATATATGAGATGAAATGATTGTGAAAGGATAATTTTTAAGGAAGTAAACGTTCCAGGTCTAAGTTTAGGGTACCTCCCCGGCATTTTCCATTTATGAGTACTGAGGAAAACCTGGAAAGAAAAAACTCCAGTCAGGGAAGTTGGTCCTGGCGGGAATCGAACCCCACTCACGAGATTTCCCGCTCACGAGTCCGCGCCTTAAGGACCTCGGCCACCCTGACGGTTTAGGAGACAACTACGGCAGCCTTTTGTTTTCCCATCTCTGTAATGTTAAAGAATTAAAGGATTTCTTAAATAAAATGTATACCAGTATTTTTTCCTACTATGCCCTTAACATGTCTCAGAAAAAAAATGATTTCTAATAACTGCAAGCACTTAAGTCGTTAAATATAAAGAAAAAGTCCTATTTTAGATAACAGTTTATGAAACACGTTTCATAGGCTGCCTGCTCATTTTAGGCGTCTGTTGTAGCTAATCGGAAGGTTAAAAAATCCAGTGATTTTCTAACGAGTGAAAGTAGCAGAGTTTTAACTTTTCCATTATGAAATTAACTTTCCAGTTTCATTTTCCCTTCTAATTATTCGATGTCTGTTATAAACAATCATAATTATATTATAGGCAGAATTTCTCACTGAATTTTTTTAATTTTAGAATGTTTTTAAGGTTAATGCATTATGCACACCTGATATTAGTTTTATTGTTGTCATTTTCGTTTCCCGTTTGTGAGAAGTATGCAAGTATAGACATGTTCAATTCTCTTATAAAACAAAAGTGAGGTGACATGACGAACAATATGGTGCACTGACATTCTGCTCTCGTCTCAATAAACCTTCAGCTGAGAATGGGACAATAGAGCTTGTTCTTCCCTATAGCACAGCTCGAAGATAATTTAAAACGTTTAAAAAGAGAGTAGGTAGATAATCAATTTCAAATTAATGTGAACTAGAGACTCCTATTTTTGCTGTTATCGGAAGAGAGGATCGTCGAACAACATTAAAAACACTGTTGGTAACTGAAAAGTTGCATATGAGAGGTGTTTGTGTACGGTGGGTCCAAAGTCTCTTAATTCCTGAACAAAAGGACGTTTGCCTGCAGTTGAAGCTGATGTTACAGGAAGATGCGAGTTTCTTTCAAAGGCAATCGCTGTTGATGAAGCTTGACTACAAACAACAAAGCTCTGTGTTTCACCAACATAAAAATGCAAAAGTAGTTGCCTACTGGGAAAGGTGTGGTACTTTCATTTTTCGATATTCAAAGATTGGTTTACCAAAACATCGTACCTGCATACACAACTGTAACTAGGCAGCAGTAGAGATGTCCTGAAAACGCTGCAAGGTCCAAGCCCACAAGAGGCAAATCTATTTTCTGCTTGGAAGTTACACTCCGGCAGTACCGACACAAAAAATATAGTACATTTTCTTAATTTTGATTATCATTATTCCATCGAAATTGTACTGTCTATGACACAATTCCTCTAAACTTAGCACTGAAATAATACCAAACCTTATAATTTTGGGGCGGCAATTGGTACCACATACTAACATGTCCCATTTCTCTATTGAAAGCTCTTTACCTTAATTGAGGAGCAATGATGGTGTCAAACTGAAGTTCCAGAAAGACAGAAGGACCGTTAGTCAAGATGACAGGAGTAGATCCCCAGGTCTTTACCTGCACTTGTTAACTTTAGCCCCAAGTTCCTCTTCTCAGTCCTAATTACTTAGCATTAATCTTATCTGGAAATGAAAAACGCTGGTCTGTAAGATTTAGTACTGGGTTAGAAGGCTTCACTCAGGTCTACGACAAGAGGTTCAAGAACACACAGGAAGATATCATCTCATTATGTACCTGTCAACTTTTTATTTGTTATAGTACAAAAGATATTGGTATGTAGAATGCCATAAATAAAGCGGGTAACAGAGTTTAGGGCATTAAAATGTGTTTACACTTTTCCTTTGTTTCTTTGAATTTTCAAGAAAATAATATCTCGAAACCAATGAAAAATCTATTTATTTGTTTTTTTTAACCTAGTTGTGATATCCCTCCATATACTCTTTGTATAATAACGTTGTCCTCGCATTTTTACTACCGACTCCCTATCTAATGTTTCAAAATTTTCATCCACAAGTTGTTTTTCAACTTTATCGAATTTTGTTGCTTTACGCTGGACTTTTCTAGGATATTTAATTGATACATCCTGTACAAATCCTAATAAACGACTCCATACTGCATTACGATACAAACTAATGATAAATAAGCTATTTCCTGACATTTAGAAATGTTTATTTTTTAGCATTCTCATAACAAAGCACCCCTTTGCATATTTTCTCCGTAATAAGTCAATTCCTAAGTATTTACAGCGGTTTTTCTGGGGAATTTCTACGTCATCGAGTTTATAATTGAGATTAATTTCTTCTCTGATTTTACAATTGTCCTACTTCTAGAACCATTTATTTATGTACTGTGTTTAACCGCACAAATGCAAATATTTTTAACATCGCTTTGTAAAATAGTCATATCGTAATTGTGTTAATTTTTCTATAAATAATACAATCGCCGACAAATAATCGTACTTTTTTACTTAATATTTAAGCAAAGATTAATATAAATAATAAACAATAATGAGTCATGGCTTAATTAGCAATTTAATTGTATAAAAATTTAACCAAAACTCAATGAGCAAATAACAGTATTATGAATGAAAATGCAACAAACAAAAGAGATGCGAAAGTTCTTTACGTTAGCATATAAACTACGTTGGTATGATTGTGTGTCCGTTTTCTGCCTCACTCCCAACGGACGGGCATAACACTTCCCGTATCCGCAAGTGGTTGGGTCACGGCAACGGAACTTTAACGCTCGGCTGGTCTCCTTGTCGGTTGTCTCTCTTGGTACAAGCAAGCGGCTACGATTGATTTGTGCTTCTGCAAAATGAATATCGTGTCTAAATATTCGCCACTAGAGCATTGATTTTAACCGCTATGTGTCTAAAGATATAATGTCTTTAAAAGCTTAATGAAAATAAAGCATAAAGCATGTGGCGTTTATTTCAAAACTGTATATTTGAATAAAGAGAACAATACATGTAGGTAAACCTAAAATAATTTTCTTTGAAAGGAAATCCTCTTAATAATGATTCAGTTATTTTAAGTTGAAAATATGCTGATAAATATAATTAGATCTACTTACTGTTATAGATTACTTATTACACAACTAAGTAAAATCACGAAACACAGCACGTCAGAAATACTGCAGCAGGTGTATAATAGGAAAACGATCTTTTAAAAAAATACATGAATCACTGTTTGTACGACATTTTATTTAAATACAATAATACATCTAATACACAGGAACGGCGCCATAGAAAACCGAAGTTGCAAACAGTAGTAAAAACAGAACCGGAACTAAATGCAATAGTAATTAACATAATACACTAACAATCCGAAAAGCTTTACTTTTGTCGCTACGGACTATAAAAACAAGTAGTTAAATCAAGGAAATCCAATCAGCCCGACCCTGTTTAGCGTTCAAAGTAGCCGACATCACAAAGATCATTATGGACAGCTCAGCAACACTCATACTTAACGTAGATGACATGGCAATAGGTTCAGAAAGCAAAGAAGAACTACAAAATGTGCTAAACAGACTCACCTCATGGATCCTGGAAAACGACCTACAAATAAATCATGTAAACACCAAACAAATGATTTACAGAAAAGGTGGCAAATTCACACCAAAGGACACGCTCACCCTTAAAAATAAACCACTAGAAATAGTACCCAAGTTCAAAAATCTTGGAGTTGCTATTCAAAAAACACTGGCATCCTTCAACACTTGTGTGAAAGAAGAAGTAACAGCGGCAATAAAAACAATTTACAACATCCAACAGCCACAAAAACTCTCAATAAAAACAGCAACGATATTATTCAACGCAGCCATAGCAGCAATTCGCATTATCCGGCACAAGTTAAAAATCAACGACCTCATAACAATAGAGAAAGTCAAAGCTGGCTATATGAAGCAAATCCTGGGTATCGGGAAGACAACGCTGTCAAGACTGACTTAAGAAGGTAGGTCCATAAGTTTCCGGTCTCGCCGATAAGAATTATCGCCTTCATAAAACCCTTATCTGGTGTAACATCTTATCTATTAAGTATATAATTGTAGCTGTAACTTCCGCTCCACTGTGTTCAGATATAGTTGCATAAAGAAGGCTATGTGTAGAAGATTGTAACATGTTCAAAAAGGAATTCGACCTGCTATTAAGTTCTTAAAAAAAGAAGGATTTACTCCAAATGAAATTAAACAGCGATTGGGCAGTGTATATAGGGAAGTATCCCCCTCATATTCTACCGTAAAAGAACGGCCCAAACGTTTTCGAATGGACCGAGAGAACATTGAAGACGAAGAGCGTGCAGGTCGGTCCTTGGAGGTGCTCACTCCTGAAAACTTTGCTCTTGCGGGAGGAGAAATTATGGAAGACCGACGGCTCAAAGTTACAGAAATAGCAGCAAGGTTGGAACTTTCTAAAACAACAGTCCTTCGAATTATTCATGAACATTTAAACAGAATAAAGTTAGTGCAAGATGGGTGCCTACACTTTTTCCTCAGTCCAAAATCAGCAACCAGTCATCTGTTGTCAGGCATGTTTGGAGCACTGCCGTAGCAACTATAGGGAAGATCTGCAAACCATTGTTACAAGAGATGAAACTATGGTTCTCTACTATGATCTCTTGTCTAAAAGAGAATCATTGGAGTGACAGGCGTGAATCTGGCAAGCACCGCCTCTTAAGGCTAAGGTGACTCAATCAACAAAAAAGATCATGGCTACAATATTTTGGGGCTGTGAAGGAATACTCTTCATTGATTTCAAGGAGAGGAACATCACAGTTAATGCGGAGTACTATGCTGGCGTACTGCACAGACTACGTATTTCCATCAAAGAGAAAAGGCGAAGAGGAAAAACTGAGTGATGGTGTGCATTTTCTTCACGACAACAAGCCTGTGCACACAGCTCTTGTTGCAGAGGAAGCTTGGAAGAAATATGACTTCAAGGAGATGGACTATCCACCATACAGCCCAGATCTAGCTCCCAGGGACTATTTACTCTTCTCAGAACTCAAGAAGGACCTTCGAGGAAGGAAATTTAAGGATGCTGTTTATGCCCATTTTGCATACAAGACGTCTGACTATTTGGGGGGGGGGGGAGGATTGAAATGTTAATTCAAAGATGTGAGAAGTGTATTGCAATAAAGGGTAAATATATTGCAATATAGTTTTTGTCTTATCATACCTAAAAATAGTTAGCCGGAAACTTATGGATCAACCCTCATACGTCTTAACGAAAGAAACTTTCTTCATAGAGGACATCAAAATGGAGATACTCCTGTCAAACACCAAAGCCTACGAGAGCACAGGCCAAATATTCCTAGAAATGAACAACAATATTTGGAATGACTTCTACTCCACCGACGCCATAATGATGGATGTATGGAAATAGGCAAACTACCAGCTCCGACACGTAGTAACCTGATACGCAATACATGGTTTTCCCTACAAGTTCTGCCTAAACAAGAAATTCCATCAGCCAAATGTGTTACAAAGGTATCATGCCCAAATCTGCAGGAAAAGCATAAGTCAATAACAGTAACAACTAGGACTATAATTATGTAACCCACTTTATTCTTGCACATTATGCACATTTGCATTAATAATAATAATAATAATAATAATAATAATAATAATAATAAATCATCCTACCAGTAAATTTAATATGTAAAAATGGTTGAAATATTTGTTTTAATAAAATGAGCGATCACGTATGTTTTCTTTCTTAATCATTCAAAGGATGTTAGAGCATCGAAAAAAATGGTGATGATTTATATATAATTTATTTTACATGTATAATTTATATAAAATTTCGGGCAAGTTATATTGTTCATAAAACAAAAAGAATGAAAAAAACGAATAAAAACTATAAAGTTCATTTGTAAAAAAAAGTACGCGATTGAAACGTGTATAGTTTCCAGTATTATATTCCATTTGAGTGATTTAAGCCACTCGACCACAGTAGCTGCAAGCTATCTGTATGAATGTTAATATCTTATTTAACATGTACTCTCCCTCTGAAATCTGCCATCATCTGTAGGGGACTTGGTCATGTTTTGCCATCCATTCTTTCTTTGAGTAAGGCACATTCACAATGAAAATTAAACTAAACACAATCAAATAAGACGTATCACGTTAACTTAGTAGTATGTAGGCATTCACAATGAAATACGCAAACGTACGTAGCCAATCAAAAACGAGAACAGCTGATTGAAAACGGCTGCTTCTGAGCAGACAGCGGTAGCGTTTATGCATATACAAAGTACAGTAATTAATTTGCTTGGAGTAATATGAGCAAGGATAGCTTTCTTAAGATGCAATTTATCTTTTGTCCATTGACGCCATTCTGTGTACAGTCACTGATCTTCAGCTGTCTCTACCTTAACTTGCCCTTACACGGAGCACGGAAATCAAGTACACCTCCTGCTGCTAGCTGCTGCAAGTCCCAAGCGACAGCGGAGAGAGTCGAACTACTGTGCGTGGCCGCAGTGTAAATGTTGCACGTATTATTTCTTTATTAAACTTAATGTAACCTATGCTTTTTCCTCCTAACTTTTAAATATAAATTGATAGGGGATTCTTAGGCGGGTAAAATATTGTAACTGCAGCAAATCTGCTCTTATTGGAATTCCTAATTAATTCACACACACACACACACACACACACACACACACACACACACACACATATATAAACCTAATACTAACCTCATATAAATCCTAGAAACCGATGGATCCAGTATTTTGTAAATATAAATGGATAGGCGCGGGTAAATCACTGTAATGGTGGCAAATCTCCCTTGATGCCGTTTCGCTTGAAAGCTATTTCTGTGGACGTCCCTACCTTCGGCTCTCTCCGCCGTCACTCGGGACTTGGCAGCAGCAAGCATAAGAGTTGCATTTGATTTCCATGCTCCGTGTATGAATAAATTCTACTGTAGAGCTCTACAGACAGAACAGCTGTGTTCCGATTGGTTGATTTCTTAAGTTTAAGTTAGACGTAGACACAAAACCTTGGACCTCGCAAGCTTCTAAGTTTACGTTTATTTTTATGTTTACGTGATTCCATGTGAATGGTTACATTACAATACATAGCATCTAGCTTTTACGTTTAAGTTTACGTTACGGTTAATTTTCATTGTGAATGGCCCATAAGTGTGTCATGTTTAAGTTTATCCCTTCTGAGGCGAAAACTGCGGTCTCCTCTCCCACACTTTATAAATATATCCTAAGTTCAGCATATAACTTGCCCTTTGTTTTCATTGTTTCAGGGATCATAACATCGTCGCGTATGATCGGGGAAAGGTTGAGTGTGTCTGGTACGCGACTCAACACAGTGTCCGCAGGAAGTCCGGTAATGCCTGGGGGTGGCAACAAGAGCAGCACTGAAAGTTTCCCCCGTTCTAGCACAGGCCTCAAGTCCGTATCGCGACAGAGTCTGCTGGATATCGTGTCTTGTCGGCTTGGAGTCGCCCGCAGCAAACATCCTCAACACCAGGCATGTACCTTCTTATACCTTGTGTTCCTAACAACATTAACACTTAGGGATAAGCAAACAGCGGTCAAATAATTAAAAGTAATAATCTAAACACCATGCTTGCAGTGTCAATCCGGTAACCCAGGTATTCCTTATCAACAGGTCCCGGAAGTTAAGCAAAGTGCCTTTTCTATCTGGGTGGAAATATTTATGAGTCAGATAGAAATTAATATATCAGACATTTGGGGTTGGTAGGGCCAGGTTTATTCTGCCTTTTTCGCCTGTTTTTTTCCTGTTTTAGATCGCTATAGATTTTTCGCGACTATTTACGCATTTAAAAAGACACAAACAATTTCAATATAACGACGTGAAAAAAGTTATAAAATTAAATGTAACATTTATCTCCCAAAAATATTAATAAGAATATTGATATACCTTTATTTTTTTTCAAACAACCAAACGCCTTTACCTCAAACCATTCACTTAAGCTCTTTAAATAGCAGAACCTTCATTAGGGAAACGAATGCACGGCTACCTCAGGCTTACGAATACCAGGAAATAGAGAGGATGAGGAAAATACTTTAGTTTTGAATAGTCCTGGCAAATGGAATTGTATCGCTAGGTTCGATACAATTCTAGGACATTTATGGTGCGGATAACTTATCTCTTGCATAAATGTAACAAACAATTGCACACGAGAAAGATGAGAGCAATAAACCGTCCGTGCAATGTGTTCAGTACGGAAGTAAGAGAGATACTAACCTGATTCCCCTATAAACACACAAACAGAAAATTAACTCGACCGTAAGCACTGCGCATCTTTACTCATTCGCCAGGACTATTCAAAACTACTTTACTTTGCCTTCATTAACATTCCCATGATGTCCTGAAAGGTCAATGTTTTGTAACTGGCATGATTTCTTCCGAAATAGCTTGTTTTAAACATATTTCTATCACCTCAGTGGAAGTAAACGTTCTTTTTCCATGATGAAAAATGTTTTCTTTTACAAGCGGCTGACTATGACAGTTGATACTTTGAAAAAACATCTTGTCGTTGGTTGTAACCAAGAAAAGTAAGCATAAGTACTTTTAATAATGTGATAAAGAAATAATTAAATGCCTTAAATATATTATCATTAACAATGAGTGATTGTATTCTCCGTTTTCAATTTTAAAAGATGTTCATTTTAATTATATTACTGCCTACTTTCAATATTTTAAGTATTTTTTAAAAATTTTAAGCACAAATACCTGAATTTACGAAATCTGCTTATCAATAGCATTCATTTGAGTGTTTAATTAAAAACAATTGCTGTAATAGCTATGGCAGATTTAGCGTTATATTATAGAAGTTCCAAATCAAGTATTTCATTGAAAAATCAGTGAAAATTATTCGTGTCCATTTTGTCCCTTGGGGTCAGTAATGGCTCGTATTTGCGTTCGACTGCTATATTACGACCTAAATTCCCTGTAGGTAATATTTTAAATCCTTTATTTGAGATCCATGAAGGTAATTATTTTTTCTATACTAGCAACTTCAGTACTAATTAAAACTAATATCTTTGTCAACCTCCCTGGTCTAGTAATATATTTACGATTACTAATCCGGAGGTCCTAGACTTGAATCCCGGTCAGAAAGGTTTTCTTCGGAGATTTTTCTTGACCTGAGAAAATTAATGCCAGACAGCTTTAAGACGTCAAGGACTACGAACTTATTTGCACTATCATTAATTCATATGATTTCATTCTTCATCCATGACGGACTTTATTTACCGGAGACCATGGTTGGTATCGATAGTAGACAAAATGGCTGGTGTGTTAATTTCTCACGTTGTTAATTTGCGGTTTTCTGGTTTATTACAGTGCTTTATAGGTGTAAGTAAATGAATACTAACGTGTTATTTCTTTTGTTTTTTAATAAGTTAATATTGATTTAGTGAAATTATACCAAGACTTGTTTAATAGCAAGTGGATTTCCTCTTGATGTCTTTATTTACGACATAATATCATATTTACATTTCCTAAATAGCAGTAATTAAAGGAGGAGTGGATAAAGAGTATATGCAGTGCAAATTATTAAGTTAATGATGAAACTGCACTTGTATATTAAACATTTCTTACTAAAATTTGTGGTTAGGAATGGCATTTTTGTGTAGTTTTCCTTACTCTACTGTCTTATATGGCAGTGAGTTAATGAAAAGTAAAAGTCCAGAAGAAGGTATTTTTATTGATTTATTTACAGACGCTCTTTAACATCTCAGGTCATCAGCGTCCCATTCAACTCAGGGCGTGAAATGGCCGACAAATTTTGCTCAGAGGCCTCTTCTTTCAGACTTGAGGTTCTTTATCGTGCCGTAAATGTACGACACGGTACCCACGGCTTTACTTCCCTTCCGAAGGTAGCCATACTTACGATTTTTACGTTCGAAAAAATATTAGCTCCGTTATCCTGCTCATATTAACCGAGCACCATACCCCTATTTTCACGTTAGGTAATTGGGTTTGCTTCTCTTGAACTCCAATACCGGTTTATTCTGCATCGGAACATGGCCGTGTAAATGGAATCATGTTTCGTCAGAGGAGATTATTAAATTTGTATCAATTACCCCGTTATTAACATTCCTCAAAATCCAGTTACAGAAATGTACCTGACTCTCGTTATCATGTGGTAGCAATTTGTGGAGAACACAGATCTTGTATGGTTTTAATTTTAAGAGTTTGGAGCTCGCAGAACTGAGCTCACTGAAATTGCGTTTCCCTGTGCAAGTTCTTGCAGACAGAGTTCTAATAGTCCTTAATCTTTGTTTAATTTCTCCTCAGTAAGTACGACAATCAAACCTGGGAATTCGGTTAAAAGTCGTCGTCTAATTTCCCTGCAAGATGATGTAAACAGATACAAATTGCATATAAAAATCGTTTTTGTAATGTGCATTTATCTTCTGACATCTATTACAACAAAATTAAAAAACACTTTGTAACACGTAAGCACTCAAATCACTTCGAACTTGTCATGAGGTTCGGCAAGATTGAGAAACCTACATAAATTGTGTATTTATTTATAAAATATATTGGTTACAAATGCTTGCACATGGGTCCTGCGACCATACTTGCTTTCTCAATGCACTAGAAAATACCTGAAATTATGCAAACCGATATTTAACTCTAAAGAGAAAATTAGTATATATAATGATAAAGTGAATAAATGAAAAAAAACATATAAAAATAGAAAAAAAATCGGAATACTTAAATAAAATAAATAGAAATGAGAACGGCGAAAGAGTAAATAATTTATATTCCCACACATATATGTGCACATAATTCCCAAAAAATATAGACTCATTTTCCCCCTAACCCCCTATCCGGTTATCTATCTCTGTCTATCTGAATTGTCTCACTTTATTTAAAGAATAACTTACTCCCTCTTCCTCCTTCCTATCTGTCAGCTAAGTCCAGGACTGCCACTGCCTTCGCCCCCCTTTTTTACAAACGGGGCCAATAGACACCTCTTACTGCTTCTCCACACAATAGGGCAGATTCTCATATCTGCCCGCCACGCACTTAACTAAACCAAGCGAACCCCAACTTGCAGAGTTTGGCCCCTGTTTGGATATAAAGCTCCATCTCCCACCCTCTTTTCAGCCCCGATGTATCTCAAGTGAAATGTTTTCTACTCACTACGAAAGGGTTAGCTGCTTATTACTATCCCTCAAGAGTTTCTATATTTTTCTTCAACCTCCCCTACTGTTCCCCGCTCTGCGATCTAAATGTTACCCATACCTATATGTTCCACACCCCTCTTAATTTTGAATCCACAACTTATTTCCTCCAATTCTCAGTTGCTCCCGGTAGCAGATCTCCGGGAACAATTCGTAGCCATTACTTTACTGCTCGGATCCTGCATTCTATAATCAGGCTATAGGCTCCACATTCTCCAAATATTCTAAAATTTGCTTTACTCCTCCCACTTCTAAAACACATTTCAGTAAACCCGCCCTCACCCAATCCAAGTTCTCTGTTCGTTCTCAACTCCAAGTTGGGTCCCATACATCATTGTAGATCGTATTACTGCACCATTTACTCTCCCTATCAGCCTTATTGGCACATGTTTTAAGTTTCGTCCCATCTTCCGTCATCGAGAAAATTAGCACAAGGTAAGCCGTCGGTCATGGTGGTCTAGTGTAACCATACTCCTTTCCTAGCACAAGATCGCGGTCCATGCCCGGGCAGGACCGATGGATTTTTTTCATGCGTAAAAATTCTAAGTATGGCTTCCTTCAGAAGGGAAGTAACGTCGTGGGTCCCGTGTCGTGCATTTATGGCACGATAAAGAACCTCAAGCCTGAACTCCTGAAAGAAAAAAAAAAAAAAAAAAATTAAGTGTGACGAAGACGTAATGGATGCTGTTTATGTCCATTCTGCAGACTGACCATTTGGGGGGGGGGGGATTAAATGTTACTTTAAAAATGTGACAAGTTTACTGCAATAAAGGGTAACATATTGAACATTGAAACATAGTTTTTGTCTTTATCATACGTAGAAAATCGTTAGACCGGAAACGTATGTACCTACCCTCGTATATACCACTTGCGCACACGTCCCATACAAAAATCACCAAACCATCTGAACACTGTGTTGCATGACATACTCGCATGCTCGTCATAAACAACAAAACTGTTCATACGATGATATCTAACATCTTCCTCCCTCAAAAATTGAATCACTACTTACTGGACCCATTTGGATGAATTTCGGTTAACGTTTCCAGTTCAACGTACTTCTGCAATTGTAAACAACACATTGCACAGTAAGCCCATACCATTCTAAGGGACTTGAAACAATAGGGCGGGCTCCATTTGGATGGCGAATCATGCGAATAGAAGGAGCGCATGGAGGAAGGCTAGGAATTGCTTGAGGGATATGGATAAGCAGCAGCACAATTGTACAATGCAGAGGAGCAATTGGAACCAAAATCCGAATGGAGCTGGAGCAGTGCATCCAAACAGACATGGTAGATTTTTTAAGATTACCTACGATAATAAAAGGATAGTTTGCTCCATCTGTGAGGAGAAGAAGTTATGGACACATATACTGGCTGAATGTAAAGGTGCAGAAGAATTGAGGGTAAAGTATTTATCACACTCCTCTTTACGGGATCGAGCAAAGGTTCCTTCAGAGCTCTGCCAGCAGGCAAAGAAGGGGAGCAGAGATTAGGCGAAAGTGTGACAGCTCAGATCTAAAAAGGATGATAACCGGGGAGAGGGAGAGGAGTATCAAATTTATTAAATGCAGTTTTGTCATTTATAATGTTTTTTTTTCTATTATATATGTATTCATATGTTTAAAAATTGTTCCTCATACATTTTTTCGGTTAATCTATTTTTATATTTTATTTGTTTATTTATGTTTATCTTATTTTATTCTTTAACACATATACCTCAGACCTCACTGTGAAATATTTCTGTTTAAATGAAACAGAACTGCGTAGATTCGGCCCGTTGGACAGGTGCGATTGTTGAAGTTTTATTGTTTGGTGCCACTGTAACGAATACAACTACTGCTTCTATGTCACCTACCAGAGCAAACACAAAGTTCTGTATGGTTAAGCTACGACTAAAACTAAAATTTCATTTGGATAACCTATATAATAAAATAGTAACCATGGACTTTATGGCAAGCGAGAAAGGGCAATTATCATGTTTTGAAAAAAGTTGCAAGTATTCTTTACTTTCCACACCAACATGTGTGGAGTTATGTGAAATCTGATTTCACAGCATGATGCGGGTGATGAACTTTATGTGGATGGTATATATAACTTGTTACTTCTAACAAGTACTGAAAATACACACCTATATCTCATATAAATACTCCCAGTCTTCAAATGCTCACGTGATAGTGCATTATCCTATCCGAATATGATGCTCACGTTGTTTTCCTATTGCATCTGTGACTCGTAAAAAAGTTTTCACCATGCCCAAGTATTGATTGAACTGCTGCTCTGTGAAGCTGAACAACCCATACAGATTATAACGACCTATCGCGCACGAGCACGTTACAACTCGTAGGAGGCATGCGGGTTTTCGATTTCCCATGTGAATACATTATAACTATTCATTCGCACACTTAGGTACAAGGTCAGGTGTTTTCTAACAGTGCATTATCAAGTATGTCTGCACTTTTCTTACTACCTGTTCTCATAGCACCGCTAACACCAGCTTCAGTTTGTGGAACTTGCCTGTGCCCAAAACATGTGGCATTATAAAATTTCTATGACGGTGTTCAATAAAGAATGATAATTTTTATAGGCATGCTTTCTAGTGCTAAAACATAACTTTATACCAATTTTTAAGTTTAGTGTATAATGTAGACATGAAAGTGTCACTTCCGGTTCATGCATGTGAGAGGTGTGTAAGTGGAATTCTATTGTGTAGTTTATAAGACCAGAGGAGCGTAATATTCAAACAATGAGAAGAAGTGAAGAAAATTGGAGTAGATTAGTGGCGAGGTATTTATGATCATCTGCTTCTTGCCAACAAACACCTTGCAAAGAGAGATCTGATAAAGGAAAGTACTGAAAATGCTGCCATACACTCTCTGCAACTCAACAAGTCCCATCGCAGTAGATGAATTTGTTACCATCGTTGTGAAGGCCTTGCGAGATCTTCCTCATTTTACAATACGAGAGGCACCAAACATTTGGTAAACATAAAGTCCAACCTAAGGAATGAATTCGAAAACTTATCCTCACAAGCCTTGAAAGTATTCTTCACTTCTCTCTTCACTCAGTTATAATCGGTTCAACCACTTGTCAAAAGTACCACAGTACTCGGACTGAGATATTGTCAACAGAACTGAATTTATAGCTTGATCAAAGCTCTGCATTCTTTTATAAGGTTTTCTAGCAATACAAGTTTTCACTCAAGGAAACAGCCAGAATTCGTACGGTGCAAGGTCAGGACTGTAGGGTGGATGGTCAAGCAAATGGACTTTGGCAAAAGTAGCAGTATTGAAGTTCCTGTCTTTGGACGCCACCGCCTCAGCTCTTCCAAAACACCAGTGTCATAGTATTCTCCATTCATTGTAATTACTTCTGTCATATAGTCAACCACTAATGTTTCTTCATAGTTGAGAAAACAGTGAACATTCGCTGTTTGAGGTTGGTCCTTCACAATAGGGAACCGGAAGAAATCGTATGGTACCCGGTCGGGACTATACGATGAATGATTGAATCATTAGTTTTGCCTCAGTTCCTTGCAGAAAGTCCATTGTTAACATTAGTGGTGTGAGCAGATGCTTTGTCGTGGTGCAACAAAACTGCCCCTCAGTTCTGTCAACACCGTTCTGGGAATTTCTGAAACCCTTTCGGAAGGAAAACTTCTGCGTATCAATTGGTAATAACAGTTCTCTGATTTTCGAGAGCGATGGTTGCCATATGGGGGGGGGGAAGAAAAAAGACACAACCATTTTCTTTCCCACACACCTTGGCCTCTTGGCATTGACCGGTGGTTGGTCATCAGGGAAAATCCAAATGGAGAATGCAGTTTTGTTTCTAGATCAAACTGATATATGCATGTTTCGTCACCAGAAACAATATCTGAAACAAGGTGAGATTTTCCACAGTTAAATTTTTGCAGCATTCCACTCTTTGGAGTTTCTCTGCTCCAGACAAATTATGGGACACCCGTGTTGAAGAAATTTCTTTTACACGAAGTTGCTCATTAACAATGGTTGAAAAATCCAAACTAATCGCTAATGCCAACTCAATATCCTTGTATGTTAGCCTTGTATCTTCCCTGATCATTCTTTCCACGGAGATAATATTCTTCTCAGTTACTACTGTTGGTCTGCCACTATTCTCTTCATCTTGAAGAGATTGCCGCTCTTTCTTAAATTCTCCAAACCAGCGAAACACAGTAGCACGTGAAGGAGAAAACTCTCCTACAGCTCCCTTTAAACGCTCAAGTGGCTACGTTCCATTTAAGCCACATTTGAAATCTCACAAGATCATCGCGCGAATCTCTGAATCTCCATTGCACTTTCCAGACTAAAAATGAATAACACACCAGAGTTCTACCTGCTACTATGGCAACACCAGTGACACAACAATTTCCACCCAGCAACAAATCTTTCCATACGGTCAATGTTCCATGTCTCAACACTTTTCTAGTGATCCTCGCATTTAAAACTGATAATATAAAGCACTAGCCTGGTTGGATGACCACCTTCTTGGCCTAGTGGTTAACGTTGCTGACTGCTGGCCAGAAGGCTCGGGTCGATTCCGGGTACCTACTTGGGAATTTTTTGAAATTAAGAAGGTCTGGAACGAGGTCTACTCAGCCTCATGAGGACAATTGGGAAGCTGCCTGATAGAGAGGTGGCGTTCTTCGATCACGAAAGTAGCATGATAGGCAACATGTGGGCTGCCGGGATACTGATCACATGCCTCCCTGCGATAACTTGCCCGAACATTCAGAACAGCAGAGCGGGAATCATGGTGCAACTCCTATTGCTAGACTTCTCTTGCTGCAAATCCCGAGCAACAGCGGAGAGATCCGAACGAGGCGCAATGAATTGTAACTAAACATTCGATGTACTTTTTTTGTTAGAAATAATGCAACCTATGCTTTATCCTCCATAACTGTTGAATATAAATTGACAGGGCATTGTTAGCCGGATGAAATATTCTAACGGTGGGAAATCTGCTCTTATTTCAATTCGGAATTAATTCATATATACACACTAACCTAACGCTAACCTCGGGTAAAACCTAGAAACCGGTGGACCCAGTGGTTTGCTGCGGCTCGCTACGGCCTGATGCCTACGCTCTCCTCCTTCTCGTAAATATAAATTGATAGGGGCCGGTAAATCACTGCAACGGTCGCACTTCTCCTTTGATTGCAATAGGAAAAAAATCGTAAATATCAATTTATACGGCATTCTGTAAGTGTTACTAAGTTACCCAGTAAATCATTGTAATGATGGAATATCCCCTTTAACTCCGGCAGAAAAAATTTTCGGACTAAAAATTCCATCCCACTTTCTTCAAACTGTAGGAGGCTCTAATCGTCTGGGCATTCATTCCGTTGCGCTTGGAAGCTTTATTATCTAGCTATATATGTGCGTCACGAAGCACTTCGTCGGTCTTGGTGGTGTAGTGGTTACCATACTTGCCTTCTAGACCCAAGATCGCGGGCTCAAACCTGGCCAGGATCGATGCATTTTTTTCAATCATGTTGCTCACAGTAGCGATATTTTTGGAATGACAGCTTTTTTAATAGCTTCAAGAAATGCATCACTGATGGACGCACGACCATGACGAAATGCTGCAAACGAATTGTAAACAGTCTTTTCTGATGGTGGTTCATTATTAAAAGTTTAACGAAGTGTTCTGTGCATACCTGTTGAGTTAATACCTTTGCTAAAATGTATAAAAAAAAAAATCCAATGAAATCCTAAACATGAAAATTCCCTTTTTCGCAATTTTTTGTTTATATGCTCCCTGTAAACAAACTATTGGGTAAATTTCTAAGCAGCAACTGTTTTTACAATAACAAAAGTGAATTGTTGCGAAAATAGTAATGACATATCTCAATAACACCACCTTGTGGTCGTTTGTAAGAACTTAAAAGGTAACACTCGTAACTTCACTGTGTTGTGCAGCGTGCTTGTTTTATTATGTGGATATTATGGTTGCTACATCCCAGCTTAAGCAGGTGAAACCTATAAGCCAGTGCGGGATTCTGCGTTTTCTATCCTTTCGGTTAGCTGCGTGGTTTACTAAAGCGTTCATCATTTAACTGTTCTTGTGACGATTTCTGCTGCTTATCAAAACACGGCGTTCCTCTTTTCACTGGCGTTTCGCTTCCAAAAACAATGGCGCTGGTAGCTACGTGTGACAGAAGAATGGAGAGCGTGCTTTAAAGTGTTAGGCAGGACAAACATCCCGGATTTAACAGCTGCAATAGTAGCAAATTTGTCGATGTTTTTCACGTTTTGTAGCCATCAAAACCATGGAGCTAACCCCGACATCTGAATCAGTTTTCGTTTCCTAGACGAACGAGCTGTTAATGACCGCTAATTGCTGGTAGAAATGACGCGTGTCTATTGCACATAAGAATATTTTATATACAGGCTGTAAGGTGTGTTTCAACACTCTGTGGGAAATAACAGGGTCTTCTGAAAAGTTATCAGAACGAGCCAGAGATTAAATCAGCAGTTCCAAAGCAGTTTTGTTATTCAAACTTGTCATCTTCTATAAAAACATTTGTGCATTAATGCATGGATTGGCAAAATATCCTAGTAGCTATAGCTGTTTTTGCACTGTAGATGTGAGTATACGAGGAAAATGCCGAATATCGTGCGGTTGCTAAGTACTTGGGCAAAAAATGCATATTTTCAAACATTTTCAAGTAGACCACCGAGGACAGTACGATCAAAATCCGTCACGGCATCAGGAATTGCTGATACGGTGCATGGACTTGGTTCTGGAGGATCGCCGATTAAAGGTGTCCAAAATTGCTGAAGCTCTGGGTATTTCAGGGGAACGTGTATTTCACATTTTTAGGTAAGGACTGAGCTTCAAAAAATATTGGCAAAATGGTGCCGCGACTAAACACTAAGGGTCAAAAGCGAATCAGAGTGCACATCTCTCAACAAAGAGAGATTCCGCCCACTTTGTAACCGATGTACACTTCACAGCGGAAACAAAACAGTCTAAACAACGGAAGTGTCATCATTTTCCACCACCAAGGAAGGCTATAAATGTGAAATCAACCAGGAAGATCATGCTGGCGGTTTTATGAAATGCCAAGGATGTACTTACTGCTAATTGATTATGTTCCCACTGGGATATCTATCTAGCACGATTTATGTTAACGTTGTGGACCTGTTTGTCACGCTTAGTAAACCGCCATGGGTGGCCGAGGCGTTAAGGGGCGGACTCGTGAGTGGGAAGTCTGGGGCTCAAACCCCGCCAGGACCGTCCTTCCTGACTGAGGTTTTTTCCAGGTTTTCCTCAGTCCTCATAAATAGCAAATGCCGGGGATGTACCCTAAACCGAGGCCTGCAATATTTCCTTCTTTGAAATATCCTTTCCCAATATATCATTTCATCTCATATATCATCAGTGTCCACCGCCTGTGGTGCCTCCGTAGTAAAAACGTTAAACATTATTAAAAATGTAAGATATAGGCAAATATAAAAGCCTCCAGTTTTTTTGTCCCTGAGTGTAGTTATAGAGATATTATCCCTAAGAGCCGACTCGAAACCTTGAAGCATCTGTGGCGGTTGATGTCGTACAGCTGAAGACCCCGATGTGAATATCGGCGCGACCTCGTATTTTCACTATCTACTTCTGATTCCTTTTTTTTTTTTTTTTTTTTCCCCCGTGACATATCTATGCAATTTCGGCATTGCCTTTTAAGGTTTATTTATATGAAGAGTAATGGTAATTAGCGAAATTCTATGCACTTTCTACCGTAGACAGAGAGAGATAATAGTTTAAAATTAATGGCAGCAATCAAATCACGTTTGATATTCAACCATCAATTATTACTGAAAACAATTATAATGACAGTAATGACATTATCAAATGGGTCATATCACTTATTCAGTACAGCTGACCTTTTAAAGGTTATTTGTTTTCATCAAAATATAAATGAAAACACGTTCTCTTATATAAAGCATTAATTCATGATCTGAAAACACTCTGAAATCCGCTGTTATTGAAGATTTTAATCTTTAGAGTTCAAAGAGGTATGCTGTTGATTGTAATACGTGGTGTGATGCATAAAAACGCCTACTTACTTTAAATTTAATTATTGTAGCTGCCCTCAGAAAAGCATTATCGAAATAAGTAGTGGGAAAAATTACCTAAATATTTTTACAGAGAATGCAGTGCTGGTTACACTGTAGCATGTGTGAATTTGTTATTTTTTGTACACGCCATGGTTTTTTTTTTTTTTTGGTTCGGTTTATTTACGGACGCTCTTCAACATCTGAAGTCAAATCAGGACGTGAAACGGCCGACAAATTTTGCTCAGATGCCTCTTCTTTCAGGCTTGAGGCTCTTTTTTGTGCCGTAAATGTACGACACGGGACCCACGGTGTTACTTCCCTTCCGAAGGACTTGAACCCCATTCTTATTTAGTTGAAACGTCAGACTTCTGTTTACTAAAACACAAGAATATGTCATTAAGTAAGTTACTAATTAATTACCTGTTTGAATGAGGCATCTGAGGTCATTACCATTAAATGGTAGCGTTAGTGGGCTAACAATTGGTGACATTTGACACGAGAGAATGGATACAATAGTGAAACAGCAGGTAAATGAAGGCTCCGTCTCTGAGTGAGTGTACAACCTTCAAACAGCGCTCCTTTGTGAGCAAAATATATGGAATCTAAGAATATTCATTAACAAATGATTTCCATTTATGGGGAGAAGCGCCTGTCCCGTCAAGCTGTTCACAACTGGGTACAGAAGCTCTTTGAAGGTCGGACATGTATTGAAGACGAACACCGCGTTGATCGGCCGACGGAGATTAGTACAGAAGTTAATATGCAACGAGTTGAAGACTTAATCCAAGTAGACAAAAGAGTAACTATACACGCTATAGCAGCTGCTACTGGTTGTTCACACGACATGGCCAACATCATAATGTGTGACAGGTTAGATTTATCACATAGCCTGCGCACAATGAGTGCCGCGTATGTTGACCTCACATCACAAAATTCTAAGAATGGTCTGGCATTACAGCATCTCAATTGCTACCACGATGAAGGACACGATATGTCAGCCCGAATTGTCACAGGTGATGAATCTTGGGTTCATCATTACAAGCCCGAGACAAAACAAGCGTCAATTCGTGTGCAAATATCTTGCGGGAAAAAAAATGTTAAAGTGACATGATCCGCCAGTAAAATAATGCTCAGAGTGCTCTGGGATCACGAAGACATTTCTCACTGCAGTTCAACCTCAAGGACAAACCGTAAATGCCGACTCCAGCTAAACTTCCTCAGGAAACTGCGTAAGGCCATGCAACGGAAGCGACCACGACTCTTCACCAAAGATGTGTTGCTATTGTATGACAAGGGCATCCTCAATCTGCCAACAAGACACATGAGACTCTGCGAAGTTTCAAGTGGGAAGTTCTGGAACATCCTCCGTATATATCACTAGATGTTTCTTCAGACTGTGGTGATGCCTTCTCCAAGGAGACTGAAGATGTTCACCGCAGTTGTGTACGAAACGTCTGGAACACCTTACTCCAGCAAACCACGGTATAATAGCCCGGAAGATACATCTAGTGATATCTGCGACTCCGGCCGTGAAATCCTAAGTTACTTCATCCTCCATACAGTCCCGACATTACTGCAAATGCCTTCCATTTGTTCGGCCACCTTAAACCTTTCCCCGACGGTGAAGCTGCAGATAGGCAAGTGGACGATTGTCTCCAGCTGCAGCCGAAAGAATTTTATGCTGCTGATTTTCAAGGAATTGTGAAAAGATTGGAAAAATGGCTCAATGTACAGGGAGATTATTTTGAGAAATAAAAGTAATTTTTAAATCAGCATTATTTTATTAATTTCTATGTCCATGTGTGACGTACTGACATAACATTGTAATCTGCTGCACTGCGTTACATGCTAAAAAGGTAAATTAATGAGTGTCTCTCACTGGTCATGAGCATGTTACAAGAACAGAGAATTGCAGCAATGAATTTACTGAAACATCGACGCATGACCAACCATAACACTTTGAATATAATAATTTATTGTGCTGTTGTAAGACACGTAAATATATTTGACCTGCTAGCTTATGAAAATGTTGCAATAAATCAATACTTCAATATTTAATTAGGAAAGTAACTGGAGGTTAAGAAGTAAGAAAATTAATTTCTGCATAAAAAATAGCAAGAAAACTTTGTCTCCCTCCGAAAAAAATTGGGGTGACGGCGTTCATCCAAGTTCTCCCCCTCTATACAAGTATTACGGAACCACCGCACTGCAGACCTACAGCGTGTCTCAGCGATTGGGTTAGCACATCTGAAATGAAAAAATATCGATTATATATTTGCCTATATCCGATGTTTGAAGGCAAGCATTGTGAGTAGTAGCTTACAAATAATATTGATCATAATAACAATAATAGTTAAAAGTAACACAGGAAGCTTTTATGTGTAGAAATCTGAAATTTGGCTGAACAGCATCCAGACATTTCTGGAGTTCAGTACATTGACGGCACGATAAAGAACCTCAAGCCTGAAAGAAGAGACCTCTGAGCAAAATTTGTCGGCCGTTTCACCCATTTTTTTTTGAGTAGTGTTTAACGCCCGTTTTAACTACTGAGGCACCACAGGCGGTGGACACTGATGATACATGAGATGAAATGATACAGTGGGAAAGGTTTTTTTTTTTTTTTTTTTTTTTTTTTTAAAGG